>JALGBA010000543.1:0-237395 GCA_023970755.1 Azemiops feae
GCCTGGACCTGCACAGGCTTTATCTGAAATGGGAGATGCTTTTGGGTTTCAGAGATCCCTCCTCCTTTCTCCAAAATCAGATTAAGCACGAAGGCTTCCTTAGCTGCTCTTGCCTTATGCTCCATAAATGAGAATTTTAAAGCTAAAGTATCTGCAGGAAAACAACAACAAAAACAACAACAAAAAGAACCACCTTCCTTTCAGGTAAACAGAACAGGTGTCTTCCTTGGTCCAGATTTTAAGCCAAAGGTGTCCAGGCAGGATGCCCGGGGCTGTGAAACTTAGGAAAGCTAAGGGGTGTTTTTTGGGTCCTTCCCGATTAAATCAGAGTCTCTCTCTCTCTCTCTCTCTCTCTCTCTCTCACACAACACACACACACACCACACACATCTACCACACCACACCCACACACACACCCCACACACGTCTTTTTAGGAATGTTTTCTGTGTCAGTTCTTGTGGGGATCTCTCGGTTTGAAAGAGTACATGGGTCTACTAGGAGGAGGAGGAGGATTTGAATTTTTTGGTTTTGTCTTCTCTCATCTCTCTCTCTCTCTCTCTCTCTCTCTCTCTCTCTCTCTCTCTCTCTCTCTCTCGCATGACGTTGTTTGTTGCTATTTCATAATAAAGTGGAATCCAGGAGGGCAGGAAGAAAAGGGATGGGGGAGGGAGAGACGATTTATATTGGGCTTAATAGATTCCCAAGGGGACCCTTGGAGATGAAAGCCAAACGGAGCCCCCATCTCTTGCATTAAAGATGCGAGCAGCCACGCCGGACCCCTCCTCCCTCCCTCCCTCCTCCCCTCCCTCCATCTCTCTTTTCTTCTCTTAAAGGGGGCTTTATAATGAATGCTCTAATAGAAGATTTTCGGCCTCCTGGGATGGCGCTCGGCTGCCTTGCTCTGTCTTCGGCATTTTGCACGGCTGGGGGGGAGCCAGGAAGGACTGAGGAAGGGGGGAGACTTAAAAGACCCCCCCCCATCCTCTAAAGGCAGCCCTCCAGGACATTTCCAAGAGGGCCCCCAGGGAGGGTCAAGACAGAGCCTGGTTAGCGCTTCCAGGAGGCTTTCTAAGGAGGACCCATGGAGGGAGCTTTCTCACCCCCCCCCAAATACACACCAAGTGCCCAGAGGTAGACTGCCCCTGGACATGGCAGGCCCAGCCTTGGTCTCACGGCTCACAGCTCTGAGGAGTCCCTGGAGGGGGGCGAGAAGACGGGTGGGCCAAGCCGGAATCAGTGATGCCAATCAGCAGTTACCATTTGTTCCGAATTGGCAGAGATGGTACCAATCACAGCCTTGGCTAATCAAACTGATTAGCTGATCCCATTGATCTAACTTGACCCGGTAGTCCTTGACTTACGGCCGTCCATTTAGTGGCTATTCAGAGTTACTGGGGGAAAAAAAAAGTGACTTACAGGCGGCTCTCGCACTCACGACACGGCATCCTCACGGCCACTTGGATCAGAAAATTGGGCGCCTGGCAACCGGGGTGTGTTTAGGACAGTTGCAGCATCCCGGGGTCACGCAATCGCCCCAGCCGGCTTCCGACAAGCAAAGTTGATGGGGGAAGCCAGGTTCGCTTAACGACCGTGCGATTCATTTAACGACCACAGCCACAAGGTCATAAAAGTGGGCTTGACTGACTTAACAACTGGAATTTCTGGTCCCGACGGAGGTTGTGAGTGCGAGGACTGCCTGCAGGCCAGCCGAATGAAGCGTTTTGTCTCCTGGCTGAAATTAAAGTTTGACAAGGAGGGAGAGCTTGCCTGATGCAGCCAAGGCCGATTCCCCGGACATGGCCTATTTATGTATATCGGGTTCAAAAGTACACAGATAAGAGGGAGGTGCAGCAATTGAGGGGATGGCCCAGAATTCTTTGGGGAGATAACTCCTGTAAGTGAGCCAAGCTACGTGCGTATCTGGCTCCCCTCTACCTTTGATCATTTTGACAGTCGCTGGCTGGGGAATCCTGGGAGTTGAAGTCCTCCCACCTTAAAGGTTGAGAAATCTGCTCTAGAGGGAGAAAGGACCACGTTCAACAGCTGGCTGTCTTCCGGCTGGAAGGAAGCAAGTTTGCTCTCTTCTTAGCCAGCCCAGGACCAGCTGAAGAGCTGGATCGGACCTTCCCCCCTCCCCCTTCCAGCTTCCTCCCCTCTCCCCGTGGCCCCTGGGAAGAAAAGCCACAGGGCGAACACTGGTTCTCCCCCGCTGCCATCCCACAAAAGACTACAGGGCTGGAGCTGATCTTGTCCGGTCCCAGAATGGCCTGGTCCTCCAAGGACCCCAAAACGGAGCCGAAGAGATGGCCCAGATCCAGAGCAAAAGGCAAGATGGGGAGAAGGGATCCCCTGGGAGCCCTCATTTCCCCCCTGGAGTAAATGCTGCTGGGCAAAATTGAGAGGAGGGGGAATCCCGGGAAGGGCTGCATCCGTGGGGAAAGAAAACTTTTTCGAAGTCTTTTGGATCCTGAGCTTCACAGGGAATCCTGGTGGGCAGTGACAGGTCGTTGGAGAAAAGCTGCATTGGGGACCCTCCAAGTGGTCCCAGAGTGGGGAGGGTCTTTGGCCTTCTCCAGAGCTCTCTTCCCATAGGCCTGGCCAGAAGATTCCCCCCCCCTCCCAAGGCCTGGGGGGGAGGGTGTCGAATGTCTCGACATGTGGCGCAGTTGACAGTCGCGCTCAAGGTGGGACTTAGCAGCTGGTGTTGTCCCTGTCAGCTCACACTGAGCGTTCCGGGAAAGAGAGAAATGGCTGCTGCCTTCCCTCCCTCCCCGCCCCCCGTCCAGAAACCCCTTCACCAGAAGGCAGAGAGGCTATTAGTCTCCAATCTGTGTCCAGCCCTGGGCAAAGCTCACTCCTAGACTGGCATCCTCATCTTTGCTGCCAGGACAGGAAGAACAAACCTGGTTTCCAGTGGGGCTGTGTTTCTCCAAAGATGGTTGGGCAGCTGTGGGGTGGGCTGGAGGGCTGTAGTCCTGGGGTGAGATAGGGAAGGAGGCAGGAGGCATGCAAGGATGCCCCCCCCCGTGCCTGCCTCTCCCTTGGGGGGGTTGGGTGGCTTTCCTGGGGGCCATGCGGGCATCGTCTGGTGCGGGTGGGACCCCATCTGGGCTGGAATTGAGGTGCCCACGAGGGACATCTGAACGCAAACGTCTCTACGCCACTTTCCCTGCTCCCGGCTCTCTCCTCTGCCGGTGACTGATGACCCTCTTCTCTCCTTCTCCTGGAGGGAGCAAGGATGCAGCCCCCGCCTCCTTCCCCCACCCTGCCAATTCCCCTATAAATGGTCATCATTAAGATCCTCGGGCATCCGATTTATTTTGCTTTCTGTCTGGCTCAGCCTCTTATACGGAAGGAAGGAAGCGCAAGCGAGCGTTGGAAGAGCGGGAGGAAGGGGGGGCAGACACACTCGGCTGCACAGCAGAGGGAAAATGAGCACGGGGGAGGGGAGGAAAGCCAAGGGGGCCTGGGCGAGACAATCCATCAATCCTGGGGGTCCAGGCGCCTCTGCAGTGGCCAGAGCCCCGGGCAAGGAGGTCAAGAGGGTGTAGACCTCTGCTGGCAGGTGTTACCTGCTTCCCAGGAGCCTGGGAAGAAGCAGTGGGCTAGGTGGGGGGGGCACGGCCCAGCCTGGGAGGGGGATCCAGGAAGTGAGCTCTCCTCCTGACTTTCTCCGAGGCAGGTTCTGGATGTGGCTCAGCTCTAGAATCCGGCAATGGACAGGTAGACTTGCACTCCACCTGTGCTCAGCTATTTATCAATCTGCAATTTCTGACTATGAGCAACAACTTCCAGGGAAGGAGCTACTGGAACCTGGCTTGTCCCTGGACAAAATCGATCCCTGAAGCAGGGAGCAAAGGCAGGCGGCTGGACCTCACCATCCACAATTCCTAGTCTGAGGATTTTGAGGAACCGTCGTCCCCCTGACTGGAAATACCGCGCTGGGGTCTGGAGGGCTGCCCCAGCAGTGGGCTGTTTCTACAGTGCCACCCTGCAGGACCACGACGCTTCTGGTTGGCACGGTTTTAACCTTGGTTATGGCATTTTTCAGCGTGACTGAAGGGACGTTCTCCTTTTAAGTCAAAGAGCGTTGAAGGACAGCAGGAAGGGACAAAGCAGAAATACCGAGGTTTTCGCTAAGCGATAATACCCATGCAAAGTTTCCATTTCATAGCTGCAATAGGAAAGTATTACCTGGAGCTGGTTTGGATTATTGGTGTTTTTTCCGAGCTTTTTTGCATCGAACCAAACAGCCCCTGAGTCGGTGGGTAGAGCATATTACCCGCAGGGTTATTGGGCAGGGGGTTCCCAGACCCCTGACTCTTTACAAGAAGAACTGCGTCTTATCGACAGTAACCTCCAGCAAGGTATCCGATTTGAATCTGAACCTGAGGGCCCCCGGCAGACCCATCTGACAGATGTTGCGTCGCATCACGAGTTAATTGGCTTCTTTCTTTCTGGCACCCGATTAATGAAGGGCTTTTTGCAGATGTAAGATGGCGACATGGTTTATGGGTCACTTTGTTTGCCACTTAAATCTGTGACGGGAGAGGTAGGTGACGTCCGCATGAATGAAATGCACGCAGATTCTTCCTCCGCTCCTCGGCCGATGGGACTCACCCATCCGTCCTTTCCGGCGGCGATTCCTGTTTCACACGCTGCTGCTTTCACTGGCATGCAGAGAGACTGCGGGCATTCTCCTAAATTCATAGGAAAATGACAGTTGGGCACCAAGGGGGGCTGGGATAAACTCCTGGAGGGGTATTTGAGCCCGTGAGGATGGACAAGAATTTGGCCCATGAAGATGGACAAGATTCCTTTGGTTCTTTGCCAAAGACGAGGAAGTCCAATTAACAAATTTCGGTATCCGGAACTCTCTTCATCCCTACCTTTCCAAACCAAAAACAGGCTTGCCAGATGCCCACGCAGATCAACCAGCAGAGGCCGGTTCCTCCATCTTCAAAGCCAGCACCAAACTGGGATCGTTCTCACTTAGCAAAAGCCTCATAAAGTGACCGTCTGCAGGGCCGGCGGTGATGGAAAACTAACTTTGCCACCAAGCCTTGTGTTTATAGCCTGTAAAAGTGAAGGAAAGAGGAAGGAAGATCATAAGCACCCACTTTGTTTTAACAACCAAGTTGCTGGTCTCGATTGTGGTTGTTAAACGAGGATGACCTGTAATGCAAGAGGAGAACCACTGACTTTATGCCTTTTTTGTGTGTTTTCCATGCAATGTAGTTGTCTGTTGAGGGAAGGCTGAGGGATTGGACAGGTTTTGCTGCTGCTCCATCCATAACAGGATAACAGAGCTGGAAGGGACTTTGGAGGTCTTCTAGTCCAACCCCCTGCTTAGGCAGGAGACCTGGCTATCCAGTCTTTTCTTAAAAACCTCCAGTGATGGAGCACCCACAACTCCTGAAGGCAACTTCCATTCCACCGATTGATTGTTCTCACTGTCAGGAAATTTCTCCTTAGTTCCAGGTTGGTTCTCTCCTTGGTTAGTTAGATTTCATCCGTTGCTTCTTGTCCTGCCTTCAGGTGCTCTGGAGAATAGGTGGACCCCCTCTTCTTTCACCCCATCTCATGGGTGTCCACAGATGTGGTCAAAAAAGGTGAGATGGCGCTCACGATGATGCCACAAAGCTTCTTTGCCTGTACATCCTATCGTTGAGCCTGCACCTCAATCCTTTTGACCTCACGCTATAGACAGCCCAGAGATATTTAGAGGGATTAGCTCAACTTTCTTTCTGCAAAATATCAGGTGGGCAGCCCAGTTGTGTGTGCCACTCACCTGGTGCGCTCAAGAGATGGGTTTCTGGGGAAAACTTTGGTCTTTCAAGCACCCAATGGGAAACGTTGGGTGGAGCAATGGGTCTAATGCTGAATTTTAGAGCACAACAGGGCAAATGTCAATCATCTCGGCCACATCCAAGCCCCCAATGCATCTACACTGTTTATGGAGGGTCCTTGTTTGAATTCTTGTTTTCCTGGGCAGGGAACCCCTCCCCCCGTGATCAATGGCACCCTAACCCTCTGCCCTCTGTGTTTACTTTCTAGGAATGCCTGGGGAAGGGGCTCCCAATGGCCTTTGTTGAATAAAAAGAAGGCTGGAGACACTTGCTTTTTGCAATGCAGCTGCCTACCTCTTCTTTTATAAGTAAAATAACCTAAACAGAAATTAAAGTCAGGGGAAGCAGCAGTTGAGTAAATGTCAAGGAAGGTCTCCATTGGGCTATTGGCTCTGCAGCTCCTGCCCCTTACTTGGGGCTGCCAGGGGCTGAAATCCTGCATGCCCATTGCCAAGCCTTGGGTCAAGGTGGATGGCCACCATCAGCCATATGTCACAGCTGGGATCTTGACGTCTTCCATTTTTCTTCCTTGGCAAAGAAACGGGGGCTGTGCAGACATCCAGGAGGGTGTCCTTGACAGGAGAGAGGAAAGAGAAAAAGGGAAAGGCAGGAATGAGTTGGGGGGGGGGGGCTGAAAGGGCTGAGAGATTGATTAGCAAAGGGAGGAGGAGCACAGCAGTTGGTGCTGAAGCTGAGGGGCTGCTTGGGACAGCCCGAAGTTTGGAGGTTGGTGAAGGAGGGGGGGCTTTGGTGAGGGTCTTCTGAAGGGGTGCAAAGCTGCCAGCTGCTCTTAGCAAAACGGAGGAAGGAAAGAAAAAAAGAAAAAAGGGTAGAAAGAGGAAGGAATGAAGGGAGAGAGGGAGGGAGAGAGCGATGGGTTAGAAAGGAGAAAGAAAAGGGATGGAGCAAGGGAAGGGTCAGGGAAGGAAGGAATGACGGAAAGAGGGAGGAGGAAGGGAGGGAAGGAAGGACGGAAACGAGAGGAAGGAAGGGAGGAAGGAAGGAAGTCATACTGCTTTCCTAATTTCTCTCCTCCCCACCTCCCTCTTCATCTGAGTGAGACAGCAGAACTGGGCAAAGCTGGATCATTAGCTGCAAAGGAACAGCTGAGGCTGCTTCTGTAAAAAGGCCGCCTGATTCCTCCATCGATCCGCTTGATTTGGAGGGAGGAGGGGGTCACAGGGTTATAAATTACGGCTGGGGAGGCGGGCGATGGCCGAGGGAAGGGCAATGCCCCTGGGTTTCAACTGGGACTGGAGAGGAGGGAGGGAAGACAGATTTTGTCTGGGCAGCACAGGGAATTGAACCTGGTGGGTGACCTGGCTGCCTGTCCTAGCCCGGTGCTGACAGCGTTAACAAATCCAGTTAAAGAAGCCCGGTGACTCAGTTTCTCCAGAGGGAATTGAATGTTTTCTGTGGATGTTGACTTGGTAGGAGGGCTGATGTCTGAGTCTCCGGTGGCCCGCATTCAGGAGGGATCTTTTTCTGATCCGCAGATTTTGTTCAAAGTCAGACGCTTTTCTGTGCTCCAGTCCACTGCATGAGAGGCATCCAATATTTTTTTTACAGAATGGGTAAGCTTTCGTGTGCTGCTGCTCACTTCAGCACCCCCATTGTAGTAAAACCTCACAAGCTTTCGTGTGCTTCGGCTCCCTTCGCCAGATGCATCCATAGAGGCGGAAAAGCTGGTGAAAAGCTTCTGCCTTGCGATAAAATTTGGGGATCGCAGGAGGGGCTGCCAGATGCCTCCTGAGCGACGTTCTAGGCGACACAAGAGGGACTCCCAAAATTTTCTTCTGGGGGCACACACAGAAGCAACTGAGGGATCCCACAAATTTGCTTGGAGTCAAGCCCAGGTTGGACACTGTAGTTGACTGTCAGTGCGGGGTTCTTTGCACCCCGAAAATTGGGGCTTAGGTTACAAGAAGCAGGTTGCAAGGAGTTGGAAGGGAAGTTGCTGCTGTTGGGAGAAAGAATCTGATCTGGTGGTCAATTTGGTTCCATTTACACCCCAGGGGTGCAATGTTGGCAACTGGAAGATTTCAAGTCCCAGAATTCCCCAGCCAGCAAGAAGTTGAAGTGCACAGGTTTTCAAGTTGCCAGCCTTGGCCGCCCGTCGTGTCATTTACACTCAGTGTCGTCATAAGCTGACCTTGAAGATGTGGTTGTGGTGCCCAGTAGCTGCAGGGTGCATCAGAGACCCCACTCTGCCCACCCACCCTTGGCAAGCCCCCCCCCATCATTTCTCCCACCCATCCCCTCCCCAAGCCCCAAGCCCTGGCCTCGTGCTTCCTGATCGGGTGCTGCTGCAGGAGGAAATCTCCCACTCCCCTCTTTTCCGTCACCCAACCCGGCGCTCTGCCGATAATTACTCCTCTTCCTTAATTGAAAATTTCGGCCTCAGCGATTTGAGAGAAGGGGCGAGGGCTGGAACCCGAGCAAGCATGACACAATCGGAGCACTGCGTAATGGGCCAAGAGCGAGGCCGGGGGATTTATGGATCCTACAGGTTGGCAAATGATCTCATAACTCAAGCGAGGGGCCTCGGCGCAGTGGGCTCCATCAGTAGCGCACCCCCCCCTTTCTGCCTTCCTTCCTTCCCGCCCCGTCCGTGCCTGCTGCCACCCGCTGCGGTGCAACCACAGAAAAAAGGATTTTCCTCAGCCACGGGGTGGATGGATTCTTGAGGCGCAATCCTTTTTATGGGAATTATTACTGTTATTACCAGCACGCCCTCCGAACAGAGCTATCCGTCTGAGCCGTAGAGACCGGGATGGTGGGGGATGACGAGGCCAATTAAATCAAACCGCGGTGGGGAGGGGGCTGACTGACAGCCTCACCTTCCAGGAGGAGGAGGAGGAGGAGGCGAGGGCAGGCTCTGCCACCAAAGACAGATAAGGTCCAATCAAGGTGGCTCAACCAGGCGCTGGTATTTAAGACACCAGATCATGCCTCGCTAGCGTGTTTTTCCGAAATGCTGCAGATTCCCCCAGATGAAGAAGGGCAGCGCGATTAAGCCTCTGTCCATCTCTCTCTCTCTCTCTCTCTCTCTCTCACACACACACACACACAAAACACACACCCAGTTGGAGGGAATCAAGTGGTGGGCCTAGCGGGGGCCCCGCTGTGCCTCTCTGATTGTCATTAATAACAGCAATTTTACTAGATTAGTGCCTGTCCTTTAACAACTCGGATGCACATAAGTGCCAAGTGCATTTTGATGTGCTTCTTGTCGGCTCCTCCACATTGCTAATTTCTCTCCCCCCCCCCCGAGCATAAATGCAGAAAAAATGTTAGTGTTTTTTGGGTGAGGGAGTGGAATGAAACGCTGGGTCCTTATAGCTGACCTCTTCAGCCCTGCACTGTTGATCTTTTTGCCCCCCTTCCCCAGTCAGGCTCTGTCTTATTTCTGGCCAGCCCGCTGGTGCTGATTTGGGCTCAGAGGGCCCAACGCTTGGATGCCTGTCATTGAGGCATAAGGTATTTGTTATGCAAATAGCTGTCTCCAGAAACCTGAGCAGCTTAATCAAGGGAGAGCAGGTGGGGAGGAGGGACGATTGCTCTGCAGCGGGCCTCACAAAACAGCACAACTGACACACAAACCCACACCCCTTGGACGAGGCTGCAGGGGAATGCCCCCTCATTGCGTTGGGTCTCCAAGAAGGTGGCATCTCCAGCAACTCTGAGCAGCAAAGGTGGTCCTGATAGGATCAGCATCCAAAGAATTAAACTCCATATCTCCCCCCACACCGTGCCAAATCCAAGGCTGTTTCTTCACCCCCCCCTTTTGATTGCTCTTTAGACCCCCCCTTTCCCACCCACCCCACCCTCGTTGTTTTCGCATGATTCCTAAAGAGCCGACCGGCTCCCTCACCTTGGCTCAAGTCCTCTCCAGTTTTCCCGAGATGGGAAACGCGCAGGAGCCACGCGGCAGACAAAACCCGGAGCGTGTTATCATGCCAAACACGTCAAGCCGCGTTGGAAAGGGTTGGGGTAGGGAAAGCCAAACAAGGCTGTTTTTTTCCTGAGCAGACTTTTTGAGCATTTCCTGTCTTACAACAGAGGCCCTGCGTGTGGCAAACGCCGCACTAAAAATAGGCTGGGTGAACTCGTCACTGCTTGGCAGCAGGGAGAGAAAGTCCGTGCTTTGCAGCAGGAGGCTGTGGGAAATCATCTCAGTCAATCAGAGCAGAGCTGGAAGGGACCTTGGAGGTCTTCTAGTCCAACCCCCCCGCTCAAGCAGGAGACCCTGTACTATTTCAGACAGGTGGCTGTCCAGTCTTTTCTTAAAAACCTCCAGCGATGGAGCACCCACTATTTCTGAAGGCAACTTCTGTTCCACTGGTTAATTGTCCTCACTGTCAGGAATTTTCTCCTTAATTCCTGGTTGCTTCTCTCCTTGATTAGTTTCCATCCGTTGTTTCTTGTCCTGCTTTATTGCTTTCTCAGGATCTTCCTTTATCCCGTCCATTGGCAGACAAGATCCAGCCGAGGGGAGGGATGTAGCGCTCCTAAAGGCAATCAGACCCCCTTTCTTGGGTTATTTTAAAAGAGGTCTCTTCTAGCAACAGCCCGTTTTACATCTTCAGTGTAGCTGTTATTAGGATTATTATTTGACAAATGAATCCGTGTGAACAGATTGTAGCAGTGTCCATTCTAGGGGAGCACCTGGCTATTACGAAATCTGCCTCTGAGCTCCCGTGATTCTTCCAGGCAGAAATTGGGAAAGTCCTGACTAGGGAGTTCCCACAGCCTTGATGCAAGGGGGATCTTGAGTGAGGAGGTTTGGGTGGGGGAGACCAGGGTGGGGAGCATACACAGCTACCTGCCTGCTCCATTGGGGTGGAGCTTGATGGTAACAATCCTCCAGATTGGCAGGTGGGAGGAGTCCCCCCCCCAACGGCTCCACATCCCCATTAAGTGGCAAGGCATTAAGATCAGCAACACGTATGGCAAAACCGTGTCTTAACAGCAGTGCAGGCTGACCCTGATTTGTAGGGAGGCTGAGAGGAGAAAGTGGCAGGCCCTTCCTGGGGTGAAGGTGAGAGGCGAGAAGGCGGCCTCACTGGGGCCATGACTGAGACAGAGCAAAAGCCAGGAGGGGGAAGTGGCAGGACCGAACAGGTCAGGGCTGGGGAAGGGGGACAAATGGGGGCTGGGGTGTAAATGAGACTCCAACCTCTTGACTGCACCGCCTTTGCTGATCTGGGGCAGAGGAAGAGACCAAGGGACATCAAATAAGAAGGGGGCCTTTGCTGCCTAGGCACGCTTGAGTGCCAGGGGAAGCTTGAAGCCGAGGGAAGGGAGGTTGGAGAGGAGGCGTAATTATCCAAGCTGCCCCTCTGTTTTGAATCTGCAAGGATCCATGCTGTTCGCTCCGCTTGCTGGCTCGCATCGTGTTCTCTTAGTTATCTTCCAACATATGGACCGCTTTCCTGCAGAGAAAAAACTCCAAGGGGCATCACGCTATGAATCCCTTTTAAGAAAGACGCTCTCATCCTCCATGGATTTGAGTTTATCCCGATAAAAATAATAAATAAATTGGAGGGAGGCTGGGCTCTCGAATGGAATTGTAATCCGGGGTGCGTAGGCTCAACGCCAGCGAGTCGAGCCGGTTTGATTTGTGTTGTGGCCACCAATAACTGGGTTGTTGACAGCCCTCCGTCCCAGATTGTGGTGGGAAAAGGCAAGTCGTTTTAAAAATGGGCCGAAGCCAGGGGCGAAATGTGTTTGGAGTGCACCTCGGAGATGATTTGGGCATTCTCTTCTCCACACTCCACCCCTGTGGGTGGATATAACGGGTTAATTTCTAAACCATTTAGGTTTGTTCTCTAAACACCTGGTTATATTAATGCCACTGCTCACAGGAAAAGAGAAGCAGGGAAAATGGTGACTTAAAAGGAATGGCCTCCGTGCATCGCGTCCTCTAAGCGTCTTTTGTTTTCCCTTTGAATTAGTCAGAAGTCAATTAATCTGTTTTTAAAAACCTCATACAACGAACCTGCAATGGCTTTGCTGATCAGGTGACTTTCCCGATACCTTATGCTTCCTATTGACTGCTCCTACCTGTATGCAGGAGAATTTAGGGAAAAAATACCCATCCTTCGCAAGGCTGCTGTTCTGTTTCATTCGCTTTCATTTCTGCCCTTTGATTGACAGCCGTGTTTTCGCCTCCTTTGAGCAGGTGAGATGGAAGATGGTGGAGCGCTGTCTTCTCTAACCCTTTCTGTCCATGAACAAAAGCTGTGATTTTTTTTTAAAAAAGAATTTCTTTCAAAAGCTCCATTCAGCAATTTTTCATCATCCCGTACACCTTTCTGCAACTTTAGAACAAGGGCCCGAAGCCTGTCGATTCGGCACCAGTTTTCACTGTTGTGGCTTCCCCTTAAGGCAGTTTCTTAAGCGTGGCAAGTTGACAATGGCTGGACTTCAAAAGAGCTGTCAAGGTTGAAAAACACTGCAGATGACTCTGCTTACCAAGCTTTGCTGGCTGGGAATTCTGGGAGTTGAAGTCCACCTATCTTCAAGCTGCCAAGCTTGAGAAACACTTCCTTAAAGAATCTTGGGAAATAAGGGAGGAGGATGGGAAATCTCTTTGATCTCCAGCCTTGGCCTCCAGTCCTTATCCTTGCCTTGCATCCTTGCCTCCCTGCCTCTCTCCTTTCCTTCCTCTTTCACACTCTCCTTCCTTCATCTCTCTCTTTCATTTCTCTTCCTTCCTTCCTTCCCTCAGCAGCCATCAGCCTCAGTTTCCCAGGTGTGGCTCTACTGACATCTTCAGAAGACCTCTTGTACGAGGCACGATGGAATAAGACACGGTTGGCTTCTGGATGGGATAGTTTCAGAACATCCTCTGGAAGAGTCTGCGCTGAAGGATCTTTCATGTGTAACATTGGAGAGTGGCCTCCTGGAGATGTGGCAGACTTTACGTGGTGACCCTAAGCAGCGTGATGAGGAATTCCATGGGTTCCACTTGGTGCTGGTGGAATGGATCCATTTTTTTTTAATATATATCCATGGAGGGTTGGGCCCATCACAACCAGCCAAGAAATAAGGAAGTGGTTTGGTCAACTTGACAAGAAGAGAATCTGTAGAGATCAGCTCTCCATCTTGTGGGGAGGATCTGAAGATTCATCTGCAAATGTGTGGTGAAGGGTATGATTTCCTTGAAATGTTCGGTGGGATTTCAGCAGGGACATCAATCTTTTTTTTGGGGGGGGGTACTATTTAGAAAAGGGGTTTAATATGTTTTTTTTTTAAATTGTGCTTGGGCCCACCCCATCACCGTCTGGTTTTTCTCGTATCCTCCAAGTTTCTCTTACAGTACTCCACATTCAGGCTGGGGATTGGAGGAGGAATTATATCTGGGACCTGGAGGGGAGTTTACAGGCCAAACAATGGGAAGGGAGCTTGAACCACCAGCCGGCTCTTTCTCCAGAGCCCCTTCAGCTTCTGGCCTGGGTGGAGACTCCCCCCCCCCAGGCCTTTGTTCTGGCTCCACCTTGGAAAGAAAAAAAAAGGGGGGGGGGTTCTGCCAGAATCGAGGTGAGCATCAAAACCCCATGACCTGTGCAGAGACTGCATGATTTCCCTTCACCCCAGCAGCACAAGGAAATGTGTGTGCTGCTTTGTGATTCCTGTGCGTTGTGCCAAGGAAGGCAGAGAAAAGGACAAGCTTTTGCACTTTCTCTTCCAAACCTGGCTGATGGCTGCTGAGGGAGGGAGGGAGGGAGGTAAAGGAGAGAAGGGAGGCAAGAAATGAGAGATGAAGGAAAATGTGAAGGAGGGAGGGAGGGAGGGAGAGGGAGGAGGGAGGGAAGGAAGGAAGGAAGGAGGAAGGAAGGAAGGAAGGAAGGAAAGAAAAAGGGAGGGAGGGAAAGAGGAAGGGAGGAAGAAAATGAGAGAAAAGGAAAGAAGAGAAGGGAGGCAAGAAATGAGAGATGAAGGGGAATATGAAAAAGGGAGGGAGAGGGACAGAGGGAGGGAAGGAGGAAGGAAGGAAGGAAGGAAGGAAGGAAGGAAGGAAGGAAGGAAGGAAGGAAACGAGATGAAGGAAGAAGAGATGGAAAAGAAGGAAGGGCAGAGAAAGAGGAAGGAAGGAAATTGGATTCCTGGGCTCCTTCAGTCCCCCCATATTTCCAGAGACTCCAACTCCAGGGCCCATCCTCCACTGCATGCAAAGATGCTCCGGAGATTGCCTGGCTAATGGGAGAGTCCCTCAATTCCTGATTTTCTGCAGAAAAGAGAGGAGGGATCAGCGCCGTCTCAGTGGGGAAGAGCTCCCCAGGTGGTTTTTTAATACTCTCTTTTTGTGCTATGACTGGGGGGTAATCTATATCTCTCTGTCGGTAATTGCCTCTCCTTATACCTGTCTTTCTTCCCGTAATTGCCCACGTAGCGCTGGCAAAGGTTGGGGAGGGATGCTTCGGAGGTGGGGCTGTCAGCCTCTCCCTGGAAGCCATGGATTATGGGGGACAGGGAGGAAGAGGTCGGTCAGTCGGTCAGTCGTTCTTCGGGGCTGGGAAGCAAACAGGCCAGCTTGGGGGGGGAGGGGAGGCTGGATCTCGGTGGCAACAGCCAAGCCTCGATTATTGCTGGCAAGCCAAGCCTTCCCCGCAACCTGCCTGGGTCTGCACGTCTGAATGCAGCTTAAGTGAACTGGAAGGTGTGTGCCCACTGATGTGGACTGACTGGGGTCTGGAAGAAGGAGGGGCAGGTGGGATAGGGGCAGATTTGTCTCGGATGGCCTCTTTAAGGAACATTTCGCACTGCAACTTTGTGTTGGCTGCGCTCATCCCTGATTCATGGGGACCGTCCTGGTTCTTTGTTCTGTGTTATCCAGGAAACAACCATCCCTGTTTCCAGCAGAGGCCAAGACAGGGTGGCTAGTAGGCTTTGTTGTCATGAGTTGCTCTTCTTCAGGTCTCTCTAGGGCCCAGAGCAGAAGGATGTGTGTAAGTGGGTCTCGTTGTGAGACAGCACCATAAAAGGTAACCTTCCACTTCCACGTTTCATAGTCAAGTAGCTTTCTTGACAGTGCGATAGTCCTTGACTTATAGCCATTCATCTGGGAACTGTTCAAAGTACCGTGGCATTGAAAAAAGGGACTTTTGACTGGTCCTCTCACGACCATTAAAGCATCCTCATATTTTCAAAATTCAGGTGCTTGGCAACCGGCAGGTACTTGTGAAAGTGGCAGGGTCAGGTGATCGCCATTTGTGAGCTGGCTCCCAAGCAGCCAAGTCAAGGGGGGAAGCTGGGCCCCTTCCCAGAGTTACTCACTTGGAGAAATCTGGTCTCCTCTGATTGACAGCAATTTTCTAAGGGTTTAGGCAGGAGGTCTTCCCAGTCCTGCAAATCTCATATCTTGCAGGCTTCCAGCTAGGAATTCTTGGAGTTGCATTGCCTTCAAATTTGGAAAATAATAGCCTTGTTTGGTGTTGGCTCCTCACCACCTTTGAAGCCATTCTGTGTGATTTCTAAACCAATTTTCCGACTGAGACTCAGCCATGGTAGCTTAAGCCAACCTCCAACTTGGGTTCTCTCCAAGACCCGTGGATTTAATTCTCAGACTTCTCCAGAATTCCATCAAAGAAGAGGTCCAGGTGTTTTCTGCTCAACCTATTGCGTACAGTGGGTCCAAGACGGTCAACTGTCTTGACTGATGGCATCTCCCGATGCTGCCACCCAGTCATGACTGAAGCCGCGCTGAAGATGCACTTCTCCTGATGGGCAACTTCTCCCCAAGGTCAACAACACCATCAGAAAAGGGTATCGGATGAGCGTTGGGTTCCTTTGCCCAGCAGAGCACAGGACAGCCCCCCACAACAGCCCTCATTTCAAAGCCTGGTTCTCCAAGACCCTGGGGTCTTTGGGGCTCCTCGTCCTTCATCCTCTCAAGATGTTCCACCCACCTCTGGCCAAGCCCATCTGGCCCCAAATTGCAGGCAGCTTTTTATCGCGCCGAGCTCAGAATGCACATCTGTTCACAGGCGGCACGTAATGTATCATTGGCTTGACACTGCCAAGCGTCAAGACTCCAGCCCTGCCACATGGGATTCCTTATCCCAACAGCACTTCTGGGTATTTATGAAGCAGCCCAGAAGACTGGAAAGAGTCCTCCAGGCCCCCCTCCTCGTATTTATTTCCCAGGCCCATTGAGGCTCCATTCTTCTCCATCCCCAAATTTTACACCGAGAGGCTGCATGGCTACGGAGCCATTGGCTTGGAAAAGCAGGGCTGTTTTTTCATTATTGTTTTTGTCGGTGCCACATCAAGCATCTGCCACGTTCGTGCCTTGCAGGCTAAAAAATTTTTTTTTAAAAAAGAACCCTTGGCCAAAATGGCCTTTGTCCATCTCGGCTAAGCCTCTGATCATAATGACCTACGGTGGAGTGTTTAATAAGGATGGGTAATCAGTTGTTCTACATCTCCCTCCGGAGCCCAAAAACCTCTCTTTCCTAACTAATTAGCAAATAACTCTCCACCAACCAATAGGGCTGGGGGAAATTAGAATCCCAGGGAAGGTGGGGAGGCTAAATGGCGCAGTAATTTATTCCCCGGTGAATAATTTGGCTGGCGTTGCTCAAAAGCCCTCTGGCCATTCCACAGCCCCCCTCCCCCCCATCCCAGCCTAGGCCTCTTTTTAGCAATGTCTCCCCTCGTCCCTCCCACCACCCGCCTTGGGCTGCTGGAGGGCTCACCCCAGAAACGGCTCCCGCCTGAAGCATGGAGCTGGTCTTCTGAAGCTGGGGAGATTTGGCCTCCCCCCCCACCTGCCCCACTCCAAAATGGGGCAACCGAACTTCCACCCGTTTAAGTGAAATCCGTCGGTGATTTGCAAACGAAGACCGACACCTTTTGTCCTTGAACCTATCGTCCTGTCCGTCCGGCCCAAGTTGGTAACTTTTCAAGCCATCCTGTAAATAATGCACGTTGCAAGGGGAATGTTGGTCTTCCCGATGGTGGCTGGCCCAATTTGGGAATCAGGTTCTAGGTAGTCATGGTTACCTTTCCTCTTGTGAAGAGGCGGCTGTGTGGCTCTCTACCTTTTGTGCAGGTAGGTCTATGAGGCTCCCCACCATTCTCCTAGGCAGTAGAATAACAGAAGGTCTTGGAAGGACTTCTAGTCCAGCCCCCTGCTCAAGCAGGAGACCGTATACTATTTCAGACCAGTGGCTGTCCAGTCTCTTCTTGAAAACTTCCAGTGATGAAACACCCACAACTTCTGGTGGCAAGCTGTTCCACTGGTTGATTGTCCTCACTGTTTAGGAAGTTTCTCCTTAGTCCCAGGTTGCTTCTCTCCTTGATTAGTTTCCATCCGTTGCTTCTTGTCCTTCCCTCAGGTGTTTTGGAAAATAGGTTGACCCCTCTTCTTTCTGACCGCCCCTTAGATAATCCTCAACTTATGTCCACTATTAGGACTGGAGCTTCCATTGCTAAGTGATGCAGGCATTAATTGAGTCATCACGTGACCGTGACTGACTTTACAACCTTTTTGCTTAGGTTGTTAAGCGAACACAGCTTCTCCCCCTTGATTTTGCTCGCCAGAAGCCGTCTGGGAAGGTTGCAAATGCATCTGGTAGGAATGTGAGTTGATTGCAAAGTGTCAGGATCACAATCACACAACTGCAGGGACACTGCAACAGTCGTAAGTGCAGAGGCCAGCCGTAAGTCACTTTTTCAGCACTGTCGTAACCTCAAACAATGGCTAAAGGATAGTTGTAAGCTGAGGACTACCTATGCATATGCTGTAGATGCCGGTAAACAAGGAACGAGCTGAGTCATACGTCAGGAGGAACTCTTGGGGGTTCGGCCATTCAGGAAACGACGGATTTAAAACTGGGCATCGGTTCTCTAATTCAGAAATGGCCCTGCTTGCTCCCTTAGGACCAGACTGGGATGCCCCAAAGATCTGGAGGGTACCTTGTTCCTCCCCATCGGGAGGGGCCAGAAGTCTGTTTATGGTCATCCCTTCCTCTGGAGTTTTGGCGAGAGGACAGCACCGGCAGCGTTCCTTCACCTTTCCGGTGTGATTGTAAGGATCTGTTTATTTACCAACATGGAGATTGTGAAGAGCTGGAGACATGCCAGGATGCAGGCGGCCAACCTTGGCACAGAACCAAGGACAGTCCTGCCGCCTCCTCAAGTCTGCGCTGTCTGCCGAAACTGCCGGGCATGCCGGCCTGGGCCACATTGGACTGTCCATCAGAGCCTCTTCTGCCAATGGGCAGGGCGCCAGATCGGGCCAAAGCAGCTGGTGACGGATTGGTCTACCCCACCCCCACCGCGTCCACCATCAAAGCAGGCCAGAGCCAAGGAGAGACCCAGTTTGAATGGCAGGCGATGCTGGCTGTGCCAAAGACGGCACCAGATGCAGGATGGAGGCTGCACTACGCCCTCCACAGCCATCGGCCGATCCCACCTGTCCTGGGATGGCCAACCCAGGATTTTATTTTATTCTATTATTTTATTTCTTACTTTACTGTTTTATTTTATTGCTTTACTTTACTGTTTTATGTTATTGTTTTATTTTATTTTTTATTTTATTGTTTTTTTTTGTTTTTTTGTCATATTTTGTTTTTGTTTTATTGTTTTGTTTTATTTATTTTGTTTTGTTTTATTTTCCAAAGCACCAGAAGGCAAGACAAGAAACAATGGATGGGAAACTGCTCAAGGAGAGAAGCAACCTGGAATTAAGGAGAAACTTCATAACAATGTGAACAATTAACCAGTGCAACAGCTTGCCTCCAGAAGTTGTGGGTGCTCCATCACTGGAGGTGTTTAAAGAAAAGACTGGACATCTGTCTGTCTGAAATGGTCTAGTAGGGTCTCCTGCTTGAGCAGGGGGTTGGACTATAAAGTATTAATAAAACATTTCAATCAACAGTCATAGAACCCAGCGGATAAAAGTCGTTAACCAATGATTGGATTTGGGGCATGGTTTTGCCTTCCTCTTCCATAAGCTGCCCTGCAGATGTCTTTTTTTCTTCCAAAAACCAACCAAGGGACATGAGACAGCTTTGAGCCTCTCAGAAAGGAAAGGAAAGGAAAGGAAAAGAAAGGAAAGAGAAAGAAAGAAAGAAAGAAAGAAAGAAAGAAAGAAAGAAAGAAAGAAAGAAAGAAAGAAAGAAAGAAAGAAAGAAAGAAAGGGAAAGAGAAAGAGGAAAGGAAAGAGAGAAAGAAAGAAAGAAAGAAAGAAAGAAAGAAAGAAAGAAAGAAAGAGAAAGAAAGAAAGAAAGAAAGAAAGGAAAGAAAGAAAGAAAAGAAAGAAAGAAAGAAAGAAAGAAAGAAAGAGAAAGAAAGAAAGAAAAAGGGAAAGAAAGAGAAAGAAAGAAAGAAAGAGAAAGAAAGAAAGAGAAAGAAAGAAAGAAAGAAAGAAAGAAAGAAAGAAAGAAAGAAAGAAAGAAAGAAAGAAAGAAAAAGAAAGAAAGAAAGAAAGAGAAAGAGAGGAAAAGAAAGAAAGAAAGAAAGAAAGAAAGAAAGAAAGAAAAAGAAAGAAAGAAAAAGAAAGAAAGAAAGAAAAAGAAAGAAAGAAAGAAAGAAAGAAAGAAAGAAAAAGAAAGAAAGAAAAAGAAAGAAAGAAAAAGAAAGAAAGAAAGAAAGAAAGAAAGAAAAAGAAAGAAAGAAAAAGAAAGAAAGAAAGAAAGAAAGAAAAAGAAAGAAAGAAAGAAAGAAAGAAAGAAAGAAAGAAAGAAAAAGAAAGAAAGAAAGAAAGAAAGAAAGAAAGAAAGAAAGAAAGAAACAGAAAGAAAGAAAGAAAGGGAAAGAGAGGAAAGGAAAGAAAGAAAGAAAGAAAGAGAAAGAAAGAAAGAAAGAAAGAAAGAAAGAAAGAAAGAAAGAAAGAAAGAAAGAAAGAAAAAGAAAGAAAGAAAGAGAGAAAGAAAGAAAGAAAGAAAGAAAGAAAGAAAGAAAGAAAGAAAGAAAGAAAGGAAAGAAAGAAAAGAAAGAGAAAGAAAGAAAGAAAGAAAGAAAGAAAGAAAGAAAGAAAGAAAGAAAGAGAAAGAAAGAAAGAAAAAGAAAGAAAGAAAAGAAAGAGAAAGAAAGAAAGAAAGAAAGAGAGAAAGAAAGAAAGAAAGAAAGAAAGACAGAAAGAAAGAAAGAAAGAAAGAAAGAAAGAAAGAAAGAAAGGAAAGAAAGAAAAGAAAGAGAAAGAAAGAAAGAAAGAAAGAAAGAAAGAAAGAAAGAAAGAAAGAAAGAAAAAGAAAGAAAGAAAAAGAAAGAAAGAAAGAAAAAGAAAGAAAGAAAGAAAGAAAGAAAAAGAAAGAAAGAAAAAGAAAGAAAGAAAGAAAGAAAGAAAGAAAGAAAGAAAGAAAAAGAAAGAAAGAAAGAAAGAAAGAAAGAAAGAAAGATTTACGTTTGGATGCTGGGCAACTGGTTCATACTTAGACGGCCGCAGGGTCCTGGGGTCACGTGATCCTCCTTTTGCGACCTTCTGACCGGCAAAGTCAACGGGGGGGGGGGAAGCCCGATTCACTTAACAACCGGGTGACCAATTTAACAACCGCACTCATTCCCTTAACAAACGTGGCGAAGGAAGTTGTAAAATGGGGGCAAAGCTCACTTAACACATTTCTCACTTAGCGACATAAATTCTGGGCTCAACGGCGGTCGTAAGTGCAGGACCACCACCCTGGACTTGAACAATTGCAGCGACTCCCTTAACAACCGCAGCAGGAAAGGTCGTAAACGGTCATAACAAACCTGGCGAGAAAAGTCGTAAAATGGGGCAATAACAAATGTCCCACTTAGCGCCAGAAAGCTCTGGTCGTAAATCGAGGGTTTACCTGTAGAAGGTAGTGGAGATTGTACCCCATAGGGCAGTGGGGGAGGGCTTTCAGCTTAAACTCCTGGCTGTGCCCGGTTCAAAAACACACCAAGGCCAGACACGGCTGCATCTCTCGCAGGCTGGCCATCCGGGCAGTCAGCCCAGCCCAGTCTAACCTTTGAACTCGGCAATGGCGATTCCCACGCACAGTATGCAGGCTGTGGCTCCCTCTTCTTCCCTGGCGCCTTGCGTGCATTTCTGGAACAAAACAAAACAAAAAATGATTCCTGGTATTTCACCTTCCCTTTCCCCCGAATTTTAAAAGCTGCAGCAGCGGTTTCAGAGACCCAAATGACACTTTCTCCTCTTTTCCTCCCAGTAAAAACAGGTTCACAGGAACCCAGAATTGAGTTTGCGAAATGTTGCAAGACGGGCGAGGGTTAATAAAGGGGATCTCGTGTGTGTCTCTCCCCGGCTCAGAGCCCCTTCCTGCAAAGCTTTGA
Organism: Azemiops feae; assembly: GCA_023970755.1. Lineage (NCBI taxonomy): Eukaryota > Metazoa > Chordata > Lepidosauria > Squamata > Viperidae > Azemiops > Azemiops feae. The sequence continues at coordinate 21,121 of JALGBA010000543.1, forward strand.
AGTCAGGGTTGAAATCTGGGGAGATCCAGCAGGAACTTCCCTCCTGATGCTGGGCCTCCAGCCAAGGTCCCTGGGCACAAAAGGAGTCGGGTCAGCCCCTCCCCCACCCCCAGTTCACACGGTGGGCAGGATTTTGCCTGGATGGCCTTCCAGACAGGGGGAGGTCTAACGCAGCAGTCCCTCTTCAAAGTTCCCCTGGTTTTTTTTTTAAAGGGAAGAAGAGACGGAAGGGAAAATGGGAAGGAATGATGAGAAACAAAACGTTTGCAAGGAAAAAAAACACCAGGAAAGTCCAGTTGCCCTGGGAAAAACTCAAAATGTACCCAGAGACCTGTCAGCCCTGCAACGTAGGGCAGCCTAAGAAACCAACCCCATTTAGGCCAGGGCTACTTTTATTGTAAAGAACCAACAACAGCACTGGAAAAAAAGTGACATTTTTCATACTTATGACCTTTGCGGCCTCCCCGTGGTCACATGATCAAAATTCAGACACTTGGCAACTGGCGTGTACGTACGACGGTTGCAGCATCCCAAAGTCACGGGATCCCCTTTTGGGACCGTCTGACCGGCAAAGTTAATGGGGAAGCCAGATTCATTTAACAACCGCGGAACTAAGTGAAGAACCGCAGTGATTCACTTAACAACTCTGGCAAGAAAGGTCGTAAAACAGGGCAGAACTCACTTTATAAATGTTTCGCTTAGCAACAGAAATTATGGTCGTACAGTACGTTGAGCACTAGCTATCTTTCCTTGGCCCAGGTTCAGGACTCCCTTATCTGACGGCTGCCTTGGCTGGGGGTCTTCCTCCTGTCCTTCAAGGCATTCCCTCCCCCTCCCCTCCAAGGCCTCCCCAGGGCCCCTTTAGGTCTGGCAGAGCCGCTGAGCAGAGGGTCTTCAGGGCCCCATGCGCAAAAGCAAGCTCTCTGGGGCAGGGCAGGCCAGGCCCGCAGGCACACCAGCTTTGGGGTGGAGGGCAACTTTCCAAAGCGGCAAGTAAACAGCCAGCCGGCACGTCTTGCGCAGAAGAAGAAAGGGAGTGGGGGGGTGAGGGGGGGGAGGAGATGTCAGCTTTGGTGGTTCCTGGCTGTGAGCATCATGGATTCTGACACATTCCACCCAGCGAGGCAGAAGCCAGTAACAAGCTCCCCTCTGGGGCTTTGCTCATCCACTTACCTGGCTTCCTGAAGCCTCCCCGGGGGGGCCGGCGTGCCGTGTCGTCGTTACAGCAGCTGACGAGGGAGGGGCGGGCAGAGAAGCCGCCGCGGTGGCAGAAAGCAGCTGGGGTGGCTGCTGAGTGAGCAGCCTTAAGCAGGCGTGATGGATGTGCCAGCCCCTCCCTCCGCCAGGGAAGGAGCTGGAGCAGGCAGGGAGGGACAGGGGAAGGGAGCCCAGTGGAAGTAGAAGGGGCCAGGATGGGGGTCTTGCTGGAGCAGGGAGGGCTACAGTGAACGGTGGGGTTGGGGATCGTATGCCAAGGTAAAACCTTCCGGGTGCTGAAAAGCCTTTGGACTTGTGACTCTCCTTGCAAATCGGCCCTTCGGGAATTGCAGCCCAGCCGGCTGAAAATTCAACCGCAGGGTCTCTGCTGTCCCTAGCTGGGTTTCTGCCACTGCCCCATGGAGGGGGGGGGGGTCTTCTCATCCTGGCCTTTCTCGGCTATCTCATTCCCCCATCCGGTGCCGGGGGGGAGGGGGGGATCTTCGGCTGCTGCTCCTCAAATTCTGCAGGTCTTAAAATGATCGTGGGGTCGATAGCTCTGGCGCTTTTCTTTTCAAACCCAACGAAATTAAAAGGGGCTTTGAGGAAGGGGGGAGGGGCAGGTGGGATGAGGAAGCCAAAGAAATATTGGAAAAACTTTTAAGGAGCATAAATTTTTGCTACTCTTTTTATAGGCGGCTCTATAAGAGGCGGGAGGGGGAGTTTCCCCAAACCTGGAAAATTCTGTATTTGGGTCGCAAAGCAGGCTGGTTTCTCTCCCTCTCGCCCCTTCCTCACTTTTTCAGTTTCGGCTCTGGTGTTTCCTACAAGGGAACAGATGTGAATGCCTGGACAGGATACGGGAAATCCTCGCCTTACGACCACATCTGAGCCCAAAATTTCTGTTGTTCAGTGAGACGTTTGTTAAGTGAGTTTTGCCTCATTGTACGACCTTTCTTGCTCAGTCATTAAGCGAACCACCGCAGTTGATTTAGTCACCCGGTTATTAAGTGAATCCGGCTTCCCCATTGGCTTTGCTCGCCAGAAAGTCGCAAAAGCGGGACGCTGCGACCGTCATAAATATGAACTAGTTGTCCAGCTTCTGAATGTAAATCATCTGATCTTGCGGATGCTGCAACTGTCATGTGAAAAACGGCCGTAAGTCCCTTTTTTCGGTGCCTTTGTAACTTTGAACGGTCGTTGAATGAACTGTTGTAAGTTAAGGACTTCCTGTAGAGCCGGAATGTCGGAAGCCCCCCATCGCCCCACCTCTTTTCTTCCCAATTCAGCTGCCCCCCCCAGTCTCTATGGCTTCTTTCCCTTTCAAGGGGGGAGGGGGCGTCCGTATGGATAAAAGCAGGCCAGGTTCCTTTTTAGGAAGGTCTGGGAGAGACGGAAAGCTGAGAGACCCTCCAGCCTGTTCAGCAAATGTAGCAGCTGCGCCCCCCTCCTCGGCTTTCCCCTTGCCCCCCCCTTCCCCTTTCAGACCTCCCCAGCCTCCATCCATCAAGGCGGAGGGAGCTCTCCTTCCAGCCACAAATGAGATTCCCACCAAGCTGAGCTCAGCATTCAGCGGACGGGACCCTCCCCGCTTTGGGGGATGTGAAGGGCTGGAGAGGGTGACCTCCTCTCTCTTTTCCCCCCCCTGGAGACTCTGTTGGGTCTTTGGGTGCCCCACGCGCCCTTCCGCCATGGGGGAAGGCAGAGCCCAGGCCGATACGCTCCTTTACGCTCCTTTCCCCTTCGGGCTGCAGGGAGAAAATGGGGGGGGGGCTTTGCACCCTGGCCTGGGTGGGCGGCCTCTCCTTTTGAAAGCAGCCGCGATGCTCTTCCGAAACAAAGGCGAGGCGGGTCGGAGGGCGGCTGGCATATTAATGCACCGCCTCCCCCTCCCCATCCCTGCCTTCTCCTCCCCCTGGAAAAGGCCTTTGCAGGGAGAAGCAACCGTTGATTAAAAGTGGACTGACAAGCAACAGCCCAGCTGCCCTTGGAGATGAAGGGAAGGAGTTGGTGCCACCTCGGTCTCTCAGGTCCCTGAGCCTTTAATCAATCAGGAAGAGCAGAGCAGAGCAAGGCCCAAAGAGGTGGGGAGGGGAGGGAGGGGTCTGGAGGTTGCGTTCCTTGCCTGCAGAGGAGAGGGCAGAGCTGGGAAGGCGCCGTTGAGGTTCGGGGAGGCTGTGGGGGTGGCAGCCCACCCATTGGAACAGTCCAAACAGTCTCCTTTGGGCATCTTCTCCACCCATCCCACCTCACAAGATTGTCGTCAGCTTTACAAGAGGCAGAGGTGCAGCCGAATCCTCCCTGGTGACCAGCTGGGCTCCTCCTTCCCGTAGCTGCCCTGGGCTCAGGAGACGAGCCCGTATTTAGTAACGTTACAAATTCCTGAGCGTCTGTGGTCGGATGGCTGCATATTTTTCTCTTCTTTTTTTTTTCCTTTTTTTTTAAAAAGGAGAACAAAAAGCTGCACTTTTATTATTTTGACAAGGTCCCTGGCTTGCTTGTCTGGTTTAGCAGCTTGCTGCTTGGAGAAATCTAACCACAGGAAGTTAGATTTGGGGGCAGGCAGGCGGTGGGAAGGGGGGGAGGAAGTATACACAAAACCTGCCGAAATCGGAGGCCCCAAGTCCTTTTGTTCAGCCCCCCCCCCCCGCCCACTCGAGTGGGAGGAAACTCAAGCCGGCTGGGTGGCGAGGGTGGCGGCGGTGGTGATGGTGGCAATGCTGGGCTTCCTCGCAGGGAAGACAGAGGTCACGGTGACGGTTGAAGGTTTGAAGGACTCGGTCGGGCAAGGTAAGGAGGCAGAAGGACTTGTGGGGCCCTGCAGGCAGGGATTCTCCAGCTCCTCGCCCTCTTCCTCCAGATCCTGGATTGTGCCAGGGATCAGCCAAGGGGGCTTAGCTTTCCAGCATCCAGATATAAGCGCGCGAAAAGGGCTTTGGGCAAAAGAGATGTTCTCTTGGGTTCTTCCTCAGTTTTTCCCTTTCCTTTCGCTCTTCCTTGTTACTCTTTAATTTAGCATTTGCAAGAATAGCTTCCAAATCTAAGGGACTGGTTTGGACAAAACTCAGCAGCACTTTTTCGTGCTGATAAAAACAGGATCGCCAACATGATCGCCAGCGTCCGATAACGGATATGGCAGGAGGAGGAGGAGGAGGAGGAGGAGGAGGAAGAAGAAGAAGAAGAAGAAGAAGAAGAAGAAGAAGAAGAAGAAGAAGAAGAAGAAAGGAAGGGAGGAGGAGGAGGAGGAGGAAGAAGAAGAAGAAGAAGAAGAAGAAGAGGAGGAGGAGGAGGAGGAGGAGGAGGAGGAGGAGGGAGGACATTCCTACCATCTCTTCAGTGCCTTGCCAGAGAAAGTAAAGACCAAAGCAGAGAGGGTTGCCCACTGAGTTGTGGTGAAGCAATCTTTTTGTGTTCCCTCAGAAAAATCTACTTTTTTTTTTGCAACTGCGGGCATCTATTCGTGGAGCCAGCATCTGGGGTTTTATTCTTCCTGCCACAGACTCATCCCACAATCCTCTGATTAATTGGTTGAGCGGAGCTCTCGGCTCCCGCAGAAAGGAAAACAGAGAAGGAAGACCAGGGAATAGCTGCCTGCCACGGGGTCGATGTACCTGCACACTTTTAGAATAAGACCCTTGGCTGGAGCAAAGTAGGGCTGGCATGCTATCAGGCCTGTATATTTCAATGAGCATCTCTTGGGACACCTCCGGAAGCTGCTGTGGATCCGTGTTTCTCAACCTCGGCAAGATTAGAGGTGTAGACTTCAATTCCAAGAATTCCCCAGCCAACCAAAGTGGGTATCCCAGGCTCTCTCCGTGCTGGGTGTCCCATCGGCTCTTCTTCCCCCGTGCCTGGCGTCCTCTTCATGCCCACAACACCATTTCCTTTCCGTTCCTGCCTTCTTTGGCAACCTTACAAGCCAAACTGCTTGAAATGTAGAGCCTCAGAAATTTTAAAACCTTCATCTATTATTAAGCGTGACAGCAAAGCCTACCTTGGCATGTTTTGCATAGCAACTGTTTCCAAGACATCTTGATCTGAACATCTGACATTCCCGAGAGCTTGACGCCCCCCCTTATTTCAGGGGTGGGTGGGGTGATGGAGGTGCACAGAGGCCAGGGGATGCTGTTGGCCTACCAGTTTGTTTGACTGGAAAAGAGGTTAGGGACAACCTTGCAAGGCTAGGTGTTCTCCAGGAAGCCAGGTTCTCAAGAACCTCATTGCCATCATCTAGCATCTGGGTTTGCACCTAAGCCAAAGAGCTGGGGGACCAATCCTTTTGCCGGTGTGGATCACCCAGGATCTAGGCTGAAACCTGGTCAACTGTGGCTTATTCAAGGTAGTCTGGTTGAGTAAACCCAGTTGGTGATGCAGTTAGGATCAAAGGGAGCTCTTTGGGATTCAGATCCAGGGGAACAAAGGCAGTCAAATTCGAAAAGGATGTTAAAAATCTCACTGACATAACTAGGGCTTTTTTAGTGGGGTCACCTGATGTTTTGGGGTTCCTTTCTGGTGGGAGCATCCATGCCAGGTGTTTCTTTTACCTTAGGTAAAAATTTGGGATGGTTCCCAAACCTCTTAGCTTGTTGCTGTTTCGTATTATGCTGGCGCTGCATCTTTGGTGTTGAGATGTTATTTAGGCTGTGACTGGTTTGGAAAGCTCTAAAGAAGGAGCAGCAGCTGGCAGGATAAAATCAGAAATGTGTTTCAGGGGTGTGAGCTGTATAGTTCCTTCTGCCTGGGACTTGTCTCTTGATGGGAGGGCTTCACCGAAAGGAGGACGTACAGGGTGCATCTGAGTATAAGCAAAATGCATGGCAACCCTGCAAAAATTCAGGGTTAAATTAAACCCTATCCCAGGCTTTCAGGTAAGAAAATAGTGAATTCTTATTATCACTGTCATCATAGTGATCGTCAGTGTTGGTGAGGAAGGGAGAGGAAGGAAGGAAGGAAGGAAGGAAGGAAGGAAGGAAGGAAGGAAGGAAGGAAGGAAGGAAGGAAGGAAGGAAGGAAGGAAGGAAGGAAGGAACCTCCTGACCAGCAAAGCCAGATTCACTTCACAACCGGATGACCAACTTAGCAACTGCAGTGATTAATGGTGACAAGAAAGGTCGTAAAATGGGGCAGAACCCAACGACAGAAATTTTGGGCTCAATTGCGGTCACGACCTGTGAATAGGTCGGATGTTGAAGGGAGCACTGGAGTCCTCTTCTCCACACAAGGGTTAGGGGGCCCTTTTCTCCTTCAGGATAGGCCCTCTCGCTTGCATTGCCCTTCCCACTCCCCTCCCTGCACCCTGTTTTCCTGCCCGCCACTCTCTGAGCCTTTGGAAAGCTGGGCACCTGCCCAAGCCCCATCCTGGGGACCCATCCCTACGGGAAGAAGAGGCAGCCCCGTTGAACGTGACCCCCTTGAACCAGTGGAACCCCGTTCCTTCTCCAAAGAGGTGTTGGTGTTGGTGGTGAGGGCCTCATTTTACTCTCTCTTCCTTCCCTTTTGTGAGCGTCGAGGAGGAGGAGGAGGAGGAGGAGGAGGAGGAGCCTCGCAGGAGATGCAGGAGGCTCAGCTGGCGCTGCGCTGCTGCGTCGTTCAAGGGAGCACCGAGGCATTACAGTTCATTACTGGCCTGTCTGCTCCTCTCAGGGAGACGAAAGTCCTTCTGGCAGCAGCCTTGCGGCTGGATCCGTCTCTGGCAAGCCAGCTGCCTGCCATCGGAGCTCAGGCCCCGAAGGTGCCAGGGAGACATTTTGTAAGAGGTGGAGATGAGGGAGATCCTGCCAAGCCCCCAGAGAGGCTGAGGGGCTGATCTGGTGGTGTGTGGGATCCAATTGGCTGAGGAAGTGCCCCTCTGCTCCCCCCTGGCTTTTTGCAATGGTCTTGCCCAACGGTCTTCTATCAATCAGAATAGAGCTTGGAGGTCTTCTAGTCCAGCCCCCTGCCCAAGCAGGAGACCCTACACCATTTCCGACAGGTGGCTGTCCAGTCTTTTCTTAAAAAGCTCCAGTGATGGAGCCCCTACAAGTTCGGAAGGGAAGCAGACTTGAGTCACTAGGCTTGGGGGGTCTTCCTGGTTGACTGACTCTAGAAGAACCTTTCCTTCAGCTCAGGCAAATGTCTTGGGATTATGAAGCCAGAAGAAGTGACTGAAGGAACCCTCAAGGCATAGAAATTACTTGCAGCCTGTTGGCAAGGAGTTCCTCTAAGCGAGCATGTTTTTCAGGTGTTCATCCCTGTGACTCATGCAGAGATTCCATTTCTAGGACACCTTCCTGATCAGGTGAGACCAGCCCTTCAGATGCCTTCACCAGCACCTCCGTGACAGCAGTGCAGAAGTGGTTTCACAGGGGCCTCACACTAAGGACTAACCACCCTTAAAGGTCTTTCCAGAGTCAACCAAGGTTGAGTAGAAGCTGCTACCTCCTTTGACAAGCTTCTGGAGACCAGTCTCCAGTCTTGGCTCAGGCATTTTGGGACTTGTCCTCTTGGGACATCTGGACTCTTCCCTGACTTTCTTTCTCCTTTGACTTCCCTTGCTCTCTTGGGAGTCCACCAGCTTTCTTGATGGCTTAGCTAGAAGGCCACATCATGGAGGAAGAAAGAGGTGGAGAAGGTGAAGTTGGGGAGAACTGTTCTCTAAGACAGGGGTCCTCAACCTTGGCGACCTTAAGACTTGTGGACTTCAGCTCCCAGAATTTCTCAGCCAGCTGGGGAATTCTGGGAGTTGAAGTCCACAAGTCTTAAAGTCACCAGTTTTGGAGGCCCCTGCTTTACAAGACAGCCTGGACATGTAACTAGCCTGTGACACGGAGATATGTGAAATCAAAAACCTGGATAGCAGTTTTTTTTTAACCCTGATCTCCTATCAAAACTAAAATCCAGACTTTTCTCTAATTTGACTCTAAAGAGGAGAGGAAAAATCAGGTTTGGGGAGGGAGAGAAATCCAAAGCTATTGATGCCCAGCTTTTGCGTAAGAGCCACCATCCCAGAAAGCCACAGACCTCCCATATCGCTCCTATAATTCAGCTTCCTGGGCAGCGTTCCCTTTAAAACAAGTTTCCAGCTCTCAAGGTGCGGCAGTCAGCCGTCCTCAGGGCTGGAGGCGGTTTTGAGTCCATCCTGGCTGGGACTCTGGGGAGGAAAGCAAATTCTGCAAAGCCAAAAGGAACCACGCCTGTCGGAACAGCTTTTGCAAAGGCTGGAATGTTATTTTAACAGATTCCTTTTTTATGCAAGGGGAAAGAAAACAGGCTCTACTCAAACCCTTCATGCAAAGAGTGGGAAACAAGAGAAAGCATGCTTCTTTAGGCTGTCGGAGATGTGGTCTTATCCCCCAACAGCTGCTCTTCCATTGTCACAAGAGGTGAAAATGGCTCCCAGTGGTTGGAGAATGTGTGTGTGCAAGAGAGAGAGAGAGAGAGAGAGACAGACAGACAGACAGACAGACAGAGACAGAAAGAGAGAGACAGAGACAGAGAGACAAAAAGAGAGACAGAGACAGAGAAAGACAGAAAGAGAGAGAGAGAGAGAGACAGAGAGAGAGACAGAGACAGACAGACAGACAGAGACAGAGAGACAGAAAGAGAGACAGAGACAGAGAAAGACAGAAAGAGAGAGAGAGAGACAGAAAGAGACAGAAAGAGAGAAAGAGACAGAAAGAGAGAAAGACAGAGACACAGAAAGAAAGTGTGCAAGACAGCTTTGCAATGGATTAAATGGCCTGGAATGCAGCGCCATCTCCCAAATGCAGGGTGGGCTGTCTCTGCCCACAGATGTTTCACAGGGCCGGCCCCTCCCTCCCCCACCTGGAAAAAACACCCACCGCACCCCCAAGAGAGGAGCTTAAGAAAGGAATGAGGCCACAGAGTGGCTCTTTAGGGGCTTTGCAAAAATCTCCCCGCCACGAGTTTGCACACCCTCTCCGCTCGGCTTCCGCTTATTCAGGCAGAGCTCTCCCGGCAGCTTTGATTCAGCAATCAAAGGCAAAGAGCAGGCCCAGGGATCCCGTCACGGATTTACAGCCCACCTGGTTAGGCAGGGAGGGTCCAGGTGAAGTTCTGGGGGGTAGGGAAGTTATCTGGGGAGGGGTCTCTTCGCTCTTAGAGCAAGGAAAAACAGAGCAGTCGTTGCGAGACTGTTCTCTACCGATTGTGTGATTGTTCTCCACCGCCAGCTGCAAGGAGCGCTGGTTGGCTAGCCCATCTGCTGATTGGCTAGTTAGTAGATCCCGGATTGGTTAGCCTGTTTTCACACTTGATCCCAGAGGCGGTTGATGCTCCAACCCGTTGGCCGGTTCTTGTGCTGTCACTGAGATACCTTTCTGTGTCCCACCCCAAGCTAGTTCAAACATTTCCCCCCTTTTTAATTTGATTTTTCTTTCAAGCTGATGGGATAAATGCATGAGAATATATCAGATGCCTCCTCGAGTATTTAAACTAATGCTGGATCCAGCAGTGTGCAGTACAATATATCGATGGCAGAAGTGGCGGAATAAACGGGAAAAGGGCAGGAGTCCTAGTTGTGTGACTTGTGCTTCAAGTGTGTCGCTCCTTGGCATGCTGAGGGGTCCCACGGGGTCCTCGCAGAGTACACAGGCAGAAGAGAATTCAGATTCTTTGCAAATGCCAAAAGAATAAATACCATTGAAAACAATCATATCCCCTCTGTGGCGAGCACTCTGTAGCTCTGGAAATGAGAATCGCTTTTGACCGAATCCAGAATTTGTAGTAGCGGACACATTTGGGGGGAGGGGTCTCTGGATTTGGATAATTTGTGGATTTGTTGATTGTTTGGCTGATGGGCGCTGGCGGGATGCTAAGCAATGGTGAAACCTGATTTGAGTAGCCCAGTTTGGGTTTGAAGGACGTTCCCTCTGCAAGGCGTTTGTTTGGAGAGATGATTTTGGGCAGAGTACCTCTGAAAGACTTTGGGGTGGCCCCTAGAGACCTCCCCAAGGTGTAAAACTTGGGAATCATGGAAAGCAAAGGGAGAAATCCTATGAACTTCACTGCATGAATCCAGTGTTTTCAACCTTAGCAACCGTAAGAGTTGTGGACTTCAACTCCCAGAAGTTCCCAGCCAGCCTGGCCATCGCTGAGAATTCTGGGAGCTGACATCCATACACTTGGGAGGCATCCAGGTCAGGAACAACCGTCCGATGAGAGCCATGGCGGCGCAGTGGTTAGAATGCAGCGCTGCAGGCTAACTCACTGCTCCCTGCCAGGAGTTCGATCCTGACCGGCTGAAAGTTGACTTAGCCTTCCATCCTTCCGAGATGGGTAAAATGAGGACCCAGATTGTTGGGGCAAATATGCAAACTCCTTAGAGAGGGTTGTAAAGCACTACGAAGCGGTACATAAGTCTGAATGCTGTTGCTATTGCTGTTGGTTGGGGTTAAGCCGGCAGTGGGTGTTCCCAGGGGTACAGTCTGAGGATAGAGTGACGGATGTGCTCCTGGGTGGTCTGCTTGGGCAAATGGTGGGGAGGCGCAGGGGTGGGAGGTGGGCGAAGACCAAGTTTATTTAGGTAATATTAATAACACTGTTGGGAATGACAGGCATAAATCCCAGCGTGCCCACAACAGGGGTCAGCAGGAAAGGAAGGAAGCGTCCGGGTGGGTGTTTGTGTGTGGTGATGAAAATCCAGCCAGGTTCGAGCAACATGAGTGAAAAAGTAGTGTGTGGAAGACTTGAAATGGGAGACTTGTCCCCTTCCCTAAGGAGCTGGATGAAACAAGAAAGAAAGAAAGAAAGAAAGAAAGAAAGAAAGAAAGAGAGAGAGAGAGAGAGAGAGAGAGAAAGAAAGAAAGAAAGAAAGAAAGAAAGAGAGAGAGAGAGAGAGAGAAAGAAAAGAAAGGAAAGAAAGAGAGAAAGAAAGAGAAAGAAAGAAAGAAAGAGAAAGAAAAGAAAGAAAGAAAAGAAAGAAAAGAAAAAAGAAAGAGAGAGAGAAAGAAAAGAGAAAGAAAGGAAAGAGAGAGAGAAAGAAAAAAAGAAAGAAAGAGAGAGAGAGAGAGAGAGAAAAGAAAGAAAAAGAAAAAGAAAGAGAAAGAAAGAAAGGAAAGAAAGAAAGAAAGAGGAAAGAAAGAAAGAAAGAAAGAGAGAGAGAAAGAAAAAGAAAAGAAAGAAAGAGAGAGAGAGAGAGAAAAGAAAGAAAGGAAAGAAAGAGAAAGAGAAAGAAAGAAAGAGAGAAAGAAAAGAAAGAAAGAAAGAGAGAGAGAGAGAAAGAAAGAAAGAAAAGAAAAAAAGAGAGAGAAAGAAAAGAGAAAGAAAGGAAAGAAAGAGAGAGAAAGAAAAAAAGAGAGAAAGAAAGAAAGAAAAAGAAAAGAAAGAAAGAGAAAGAAAGGAAAGAAAGAAAAAGAAAGAAAGAGAAAGAAAGAAAGAAAGAGAAAGAAAGAAAGAAAGAAAGAAAGAAAGAAAGAAAGAAAGAAAGAAAGAAAGAAAGAAAGAGAAAGAACCCATGCTGGTTGTCCATGGGCACTTAACCCCAGAGGAGGGTCATCTGGAGAGGAGGAAGTTGAACATGGCGAAGAAGGCTAGGATGGTAGGAAGCTGCTTAGCGGAGAGGCTGCAGCCGTGCTGGAATGCGTAGGACGGACTCTGAACAGGAAGGTCAGCTCGGGCAGGAAACACGCCTTGTCTGGGTGAAAGCTGGAAGGGATAAGAGAGGGCGAAGGGCAGGGGGATGGAAGAGGGCAAGGAAGAGGGGGGTCCTCCAGAGGAGATCTTCCCTCTCTTAATGAGGGGCAGCCCTGCATTCCAGACCTAAAGAGGAGAACAGGCAGCCGTTTGTGCTGGGCTTCCCTCTGTAGAAAGGATTAAAGGCGAGGAAACTATTCCGTTTGAACCTCCGTTTTTAGCCAACAAAACAAGCCAGCTTCTCTACCTCTTTAATTAGGAAGCTAATTGACTTGGCTCTTGTTTTGTCTTCCTCCATCAGCTTGAAAGGAGGAAGATGGAGAAAAGAGAGCTGAAGGAAGTCAAGTCAACCTTAAAGGCTTGCTGGGTCCTCTTTGACAGGAAGCTCACCCTATTCCTTCCCCCTTCCTAAGATGGGTCCTCCAAAGGGGCCCTGGACCCTGGGCTTTTTTTTAGGAAGAAAATGTCTGAATCTTAAATATTTCATTCTGTGTTTCCATGAGAAGGATGGGTTTACTACACATTGTTGTCATTTTGTAAGGCTGGAGGTTAGCTAAGGGACGTTCCCAGGCCTTCTCGCACTGATGATACTTAGTTGGGTCATGAATTGTCCGCAAGGAAACCACGCTCAGAGAGCATAAAGGACCCCCAGTCATCTTCCTCCTCCTTCTCTTCCTGGTCCCCTTCTCTTCCTCCCCCTCCTCCCACAAACCCCACTTCCTTCTAGCACTGATGAGGTTACCTAGTTGAGTCATGAAACGTCTGCAAGAAAACAGCCAAGCTCAGAGAGCACCAAGGACTCCATAAAAATTCTATGGCTTGGGAAGCGAGGAAGGGGGGAGTGATAGAAAATGGTTCCCCTCCTTTGGAATGATACACTCTGCCAACCCTGCTGTCTTCCAGATGTGTTTTGTACATCTGGGACTGATGGAGGTAATAACGCAAGATGGCTGTTGTGCATTGGTTTGGCCAAGGAGCTAGAAAAATTGTATGGCCAACAGCATTCAGCAAATGCTTTGACTGCCTGATTTATTTGGCTGCCTGACTTCTTTTCATGTTTTCAGCCTGCCGGGCCTCATCTGAGACCTTTTAAATGTAACCAGGTCCTTCTCTGGGTTCTGCTGCTGGACTTCAAGTTTAGGTCCTTCCTGGCTGCATCAACAAAGCCCCCCAAACGATGGCCAGGGAGATCCCTAATGTGCAAGGCAATGACTGTAGCATCAACGTAGTACTTCTCTTTGAGCCCTGTGAGTGCCAGCCCCTGCATTGCACACCGAGAGGGCGACCATTTGTGACACCAAGCAAATGGTGTTTCTCCAAGTGGCTGTCTCTCTCACACAAACACACACCACACACACACCGAGACACACATATGGGAAGAAAGAGAGAGCAGGGCCAGCTGGACTTTCACTAATGTCTTCTCCACCCTTTTAATCCCCTCCTGGGAGCTATGATAATTACAACTCTAGGGCAGAGGGAAAGGGCTGACCTTTGTCCCCTCTTTGACCCTTAATAAAAAGAGGGTGAGGGGACAGGGGGGGAGAGAAAGGAGGCACCAAGGGGATCCAGAAGTGCTGTGGAGGGGGCGCTGAAACCCCCATGCTTCTTTCATCTGATCCTTCCCCTTCTGAGCTGTTTTCTTCCCACCAGGCAAGAAAGAGATTTTGGCAAGCTGAAGGACAGAGCTGGACCTCTCGGGCGCCCTTCTGCTAAGGAGAGCCTCCGAAAAGCCCCGCCTGGCCTCGGTTTCCCCCTCGGCCTTCCCAGACAGCTGTTCCCACAGCCCAGCCACCAAGTGGGAGGGAGGGAGCTGCAATTGATCCTTAAACCATGGCTAATGGCAAGAGACATTCTGGGGGAACTAAGGAGGAGGAGGAGGAGAGGCAGCCAAAGAGGTGGCAGCAGGAGGAGGTGGAGGAAGGGGCACCTGGAGATCCAAGAGAGGGTCCTGCTCAGGGTCTTGATCAGGGGAAGGTCCAGGGCTGCTGCCAACCACAATCTTTGTCTGTTGTCGCTGAGCGACCCAGTTGGGGAATCCTTCCCGAATTCCCACGTGTGTCCTCCTGTGTGTCCTCCTGCGTTGCTTTCCTCCCCTGGTGTGCCTGAATACGGGTGGGCGTGGGGGAGGGTCTCCTTTTAGCAATCCTCCCCAGCCCCCTGCAGAGGCTGGCGGGAGACCTTCAGCCCGGGCGGAAGAGGGATCCCCTGCCCCCCTTTCCCAAGCACCATTTTGGCCGGGCTCCAGCGCCATTTATCATCATCTCTGGTCAAGTGAAGTGTGCAAGGAGCAGCTGCCGCAGTCTGCTGGTTTCCAAGGGAGCGTGCGGCAGGGGCGCAGGGAAGATGGATGAGGCGGGCCGGGGAGAAAACGCAGCCCTGCCAGCTCCTGCCTGGCGCTGGGGAAAGGTGGCGGGGAGTGCTAACAGGCAGGAAAAGAGAGAACTCCCGGGCAGACCTCGCCTCTCCCATCATCATCATTATCATCATCGCCAGAGGGCGAGGAAAACTGGACTCAGTCCTTCCCAAGGACCTGGGAGAGGCAGATGTTGCTCTTTGATGGGGTTAAAGGTCTCGTTGCAGGATGTAAGTCACTCCGAGTAGTGCTGCCTTTTGCAATTGACCGATGGCAAAATTTGTCAATGCCGAGAGTGTGCAAGGGATGCTCCAGATATTTTCAGATTGCACCCAAGATGTCTATTATTATGGTTGGTTACACAGTCAGCCAGATGTTTAGACTGGGTTGGGCATTTTTGTCCTTCCCAAAGGACAAAAATGGATGTTCGATGGTTTCGAAGTTTCGTTGCAGGATATAAGCTGCTCCAAGTCAAGTTGCCTTTCGCAGTTAACCGATTTGGATTTTGTCAATGCCGATGGTGTTCAAGTGGGGCTCCAGAGGTTTTGGGGTTGCACCCAAAGCCCCTCTCACTATTGGTGCTCCCTTTGCTCTCTTTTGCCACAGTCGTTCTATTTCTATTTGCAGGTCTTTGCCTTTTGTTATCTTCTCCAGCTCTTTCTCTTCTCTTCTAAATATTATTATTATTATTATATATTATTTAGCCTTCTCTTGCTGGCCCCCTCCCTTTGCTTCCTTCCCACCGATCCTCGCCATTCTGGGCCCCTCCCCACCACGTCCCCTGCCATGCCGTGCCTCCTCTTAATAATAAAATTATACGAAGCCGTTTGTGGTGTGGCAAGCAGCCAGAGAGGGCTGCTAGAAAGCCCACTAGCTCACAATTAGGCATCGTCAAGGCTGACATGCTGACAGGCTCACATTCTCGGGGGTGGGGTGGGGGTCCAAGCGGGAAATGAAGACCGTGAGCAGCTCCGGCCCCACTTTTGCATCGTTCCCCCCTCCCTCCCAGTCCGAGTGTGGCTTGGAATCTAATTTAGGCTTAAGCGTGAGTGTGAAATCTGGCTGGGGCATTAGAGGTGGCGAGGTCTTTAATTCCTGTCCTCCTGCAGGGGTGAGCTCACATCTGTACATCGTCAAGGGGGTTTGTTTTTCAGAGCTGAGCCACACGCGTGTGCTTCACCCGAAACGGGCAACTTGCTACACGTTCCTAAGTGAGAAAGCAAAAGGCTTTGATCTGTTTGGATTTGTCTTGCAATTCAGTAAGGTGGCCCACTTGCCAAAGCAGATGTGGAAACACGACAGTCATTCGAGAGTTGTGGAAAGACAGCTCCTACCACCCCTGCGTGTTGGCGGTCCTGGCAGTGGCAGATGGAAGTTGTAATTGTCCCAGCCCCTAAGATGACTCCTCTTCCTCCTCTTAGCAGCCTGGGGGGGGGGAAATTCCAGATTTTCTCCTAGGCCAGTGAGATGGATCTCCAGTTGAACCTACCAAGCTCAGTGCGGTCTACTCATCTTTAAACATGCACACAGACGTATGTAGGCGTACATCCATGTTCCCCCCCCCTCAAAGGTCCTTTTTAAGTATGGAATGAAGGGGGGGATTTGCAAAGACTTAGATTTCCCCCTGCCCAGATGAACCCACAGAGCAGAGGGGGCAGGGCTGAGAAGCAGAGGTAGATAGATGGAGAGAAGGACCATCAGAGGAGAAGGAAGAAAGGACGGGGGCGAAACGCGTGCCTTAAAGAGGATTAAAAGCATGTGTGCCCACAAGAGAGAAAAGTCATATAAAGGAGAGAAAAAGGAAGAAATGTCCATTTGTATAAAAGAGAGGAAGGACCTCTGGCTGTAGGCATTGACCCTTCCCCCATCTTACCTCCAATTTGACCCACGGCTGTTCTCTGCTTCTTTTTTCCCCATGTCCTTCCCTCGCACAGTGCCCTCTGACTGTGTCCTACCTCCGCCTCCATAATCCCCAGCCGTGTGAGCCTTTGTGCAAACAGGCTGAGGTACTTGGGAAGGCAGCAACAACCTGGTTGGGGTTGCAGGGAGGGGGCAGAGCCAGGAGGCTTGGCAAGGAACAGATGCCACTGCGAAGGCTTGCAGCTGGCACAATGGAGTTCCTGTGGATAGTGAGAGTGCCGCATCGCTCTGGAAGGGAGTCCTGGCACCCCAGAGTGGCAGAGAGAGAGAGAGAGAAGAGTGGACTATGGTAACCATCCAAGAGCAGGCAGATCCTTGGCAACAATTGAACAGATTATCTTTAGTTTACAAGACCCCGTTAAAATTCCGTCTGCAAGAGCAGGAAGCAGCTGGAAAAAGGACAGCAGGATTGCCAATTTGCGAGGAGTCTTTTCTCTCTGTGTGTGCGTGCTTGTGTGTCTTGCACGCGCACACACACAGCATTCATAAAGCAAATCTTGCCCCTTGGCTCCTTCCATCAGCTCGACAAAGGAGCAAGGGAAGCCTCCCCACCCAATGAGCATCGAGAGTTAATGGAGTGCAACGGTTGGGGAAGGGGAGGAAGAGATGAAACTTAAAGGTAGGCAGAGAGATTGCAGTCTGGCTCGCAAGGAGCCAAGTTGCAGGACATCTTGGGTCTGGAATTCAAAAAAACCCTCCCCCCTCCCCTGAAAAAGAAGCCATGTCAGGATCTGAGCACAAAAGGAAGTGGAAAACAAGAGAGGTTGCAGAAAGACACAGATACTCCTTGACGTACCGCCACAACTGCAGCCAGAATTTTCTCTGCTAAACAGGGCGGTTGTTAAGCACCCCGTTTTACGCACTTTAGTGCCACAGTTGTTGAGAGAATCACGCAGTTGTCAAGCAAACCCCTATTGACGTTGATTGTCAGTCGCAAATCTGGAGCACGTGACCCAGGGAGGGCGCAACTGTCGTAAGTACACACCGGTTGCCAAGAACGCCAATTTTGATCACCAAGTCGTAAGAACTGGCCTTAAATCACTTTTTCAGGGCCATCGTAACTTTGAACGGTCACTAAAGAAAGAAAACTTCTCCGAACTGGAGTTTGGAAGGATTGCGACTGCACAAAGGGGGGGGGGAGTTAAAAGGCCTCCCTTCTGCTCCCCCCCCACTTTAACAGCCCTCCGAACCTTTAACTGCCAACCAGCCTCAGAATCAACGTACGATCCTAACACTTAAGACTAGCAACTCATGGACTCCATCAAAGAGCAGGAATCCCCCCCCCCAGGATAAAGGGAGAGCCAGAGGTGGAATCTACCTACCTGAGGGCAATCTTCCTTTCTGGATTTCACGTGCACCCCAGGATCAAAGCCCGAATCAGAAGCATCCCAAACTGTAGCTCCCTATAAAATTAAGTCTTTGGAGCCCATTCCTTGGTAACTGTCCCCAAAACAAGTTTCTTTGTTCTGGGGAATAAAATGAATCTCCTTTCTCACAGTATGTCTGGGTTTCATTTGTGATTTGTTCTTATGCCACCTCCCCGGCTCGTGGAAGTCGTAAGGACTGGCCTTAAATCGCTTTTTCAGGGCCATCATAACTTTGAACGGTCACTAAAGAAATGGTTGTGAGGAGAGTTAATTGCCCTGGTCTCTGGACCGAGAAATCCAGGTTGGATGTTGTGGGGAAACCACAATGAACTTGAAAAAGGACCCAGGATGGAAAATGTGCTGGGTTGTGCTTTCCAATTAGCCGGGAAAGCAGCTGGGAAAGAAATTCATTTGCATTTGAAATTGTTTGCATTTCCTCTGTTCAGCTCATGAAATGTTATTCCTGAATGTGGCAGCAAGGTTCCTCCTGTCTCCAGCCAGATGTGCTCACTGCCCCTTTCTCAAAAGCAAGGGGGATTTTGACTCCTGCAGGAAGCCATTTTGACCCCCCACTCCCAGGGCCTAGCAGCTCAACACGGGGTGGTGGTGGGGGAGGAGTATTCTGAGTCCAAGGCTGTTGGATTTAACCTCATCCTGGATTAAAGCAACCCCTTCTTTGAGAAGCGAGATGTCTCAGCCTATTTGGCAACGACACCGATGGATGGCGTCTTGATCTGAATTTCGGAGATCTGCTACTGGACAAGAAAGCAACAGAACTGTGCAATCCCAGCAGCCAGACTTCTGAAACCCTTGCAGTTTTCCTAATAAGAACGATTGCAGTTTTGTTCCAACATCACATCCATATTCGTTTACTTTGAGAGGGACCAGCTTCCTCACCATCAGCAGCAACACACTGGCTAAAATGCAGGGCCAGAGGCATTTCCCCCCCCACACACACACACCTCTCTTTTTTTTCTTCTTTCCTTCCTCAGGATTTTTTATTTTTTTTACCCATATGTTTCCTGCATTTTGTTAAAGGGCTGTTGCTGTTTTTTTTTAAAAGCGTCTGCTTTTGAGCTTTCGTGCCTGAACAAGCAGACAGGAGCTGCAGAAGACTTAGCTGCCTTCTCTTTTCAGTTTTTCTTCTTCTTCTTCCAAGCAACGAAACAGCTGCAGCATTTGGATTTGGCTGCTTTTCCGAACAGAGAACATGGCTTTGAATCCTAAAGGGCATTCTGCCAATTACTGGGATCTACCTCAGGAGTGTCAACTTTTCAGAAACGCTTCCTTCTTCCCGAAGCTGTCGCTGTTTGAACGAGTTCTCCAGCCAAGCTCAGGAATGCTTCTCAGCCACTTCTGCGGTTGGGTGGATTTGCAGCCGTCACCAGCCCCATGCAGCTCCCCCCTTTTGTCTCTCTCCTCCCCACCCCCCACCCCGCAGCTATTGATCCAGTCTGTCCATCTTCAGGCTCCGTCCAGGAGGAGAGATACTCATTTCCACTCTGAACGAGATAGACTAGAAAATGTCTGGCTAATTATGAGCAGGGAAGATCTGAGTCAATGGAAGACGGAGCCAGCACAAAACAGCAGAACGCTCAACTTCTCCGAACTGGAGTTTGGAAGGATTGCGACTGCACAAAGGGGGGGGAGTTAAAAGGCCTCCCTTCTGCTCCCCCCCCCCCACTTTAACAGCCCTCCGAACCTTTAACTGCCAACCAGCCTCAGAATCAACGTACGATCCTAACACTTAAGACTAGCAACTCATGGACTCCATCAAAGAGCAGGAATCCACCCAGGATAAAGGGAGACGCCAGAGGTGGAATCTACCTACCTGAGGGCAATCTTCCTTTCTGGATTTCACGTGCACCCCAGGATCAAAGCCCGAATCAGAAGCATCCCAAACTGTACCTCCCTATAAAATTAAGTCTTTGGAGCCCATTCCTTGGTAACTGTCCCCAAAACAAGTTTCTTTGTTCTGGGGAATAAAATGAATCTCCTTTCTCACAGTATGTGTGGATTTCATTTGTGATTTGTTCTTATGCCACCACCACCCCCCGGCTCGTGGAACCCCCAAATTGTTCTTCTAGCACTAGCTCCAGAGACATAGGCCGACTCAGTAGCCAAATACTTTGGGTTATTAAAGCATTGGACCTAATTGTATGCTTTGATTTTTCCATATGAACTGGAGGTGCAGAAGAGGAAGGGGGGGCTGGCATTCAGTCTGGGGTGGCTGATTCCTTAACCAACTGTGCCTCTCGCTTCTATGGAGCCTTGTTTTCTCTTGCATGGAAGTGGGGGGGGGGGTTGGCTCGCTACTTTTTCCGGGAGTGGAAAATAACTGTATTCCCTCAATACCTTTAACCCACCTACATGAAGTTACCCATTTCCTGGATTCTTGCAGGGCATTGAACTCTAAACTTACCAGCCCTCCCAAGTTACCATAATTAACTCTAATCAGTGTTACATAGTCTGTCCTCCAAATGACTCCTCGTGTGATGCTGGTGCTTGATACGCAAAGAGAGGAGGGACGTGCTCCGGACTTCACTGCCAAAGGAAGTTGAGAAGGTGGCTTTCAGAGAAGGAAAAAGGAGGCAGAAACTACAGCTACGCTTCCAGGATTAGGGAGGAGGAAGGAAGGAAGGAAGGAAGGAAGGAAGGAAGGAAGGAAGGAAGGAAGGAAGGAAGGAAGGAAGGAAGGAAGGAAGGAAGGAAGGAAGCTTCACAATTTGTTCCATGCCATGAAAGACTGAATGAAAACGCATGGGAACCTTCGTTTTCTCCTAAAGGCGCCTCACCTTAGTGAACAGATCTGCAAAGAAGTTGGTGGAAGTTGGAAGGGCATTGTCCAGATGTACAAAGAGAGAGAGAGGAGGGGGCCATGCGTGCCCAGAGGCCATCTCTATGGCAACAGCAGGCGACCAAGGCCGGCTGTTATGGAGGTGCCACCATGGGGGCTGCGGTTATCTCTGGACAAGTCACAGGAAGATGGAATGTCTGCTCTGCATTTTGAGCCACTCCAGACATAGCGAGGTCCTTCTCTTCTCAGCTCTGGAGCTGCCAGGTCCCACCCCAGAAGACCCAATGCTTTTGTTGTTTAGTGGTCATGTCTTTGCAACCCCATGGACCACAGCACACCAGGTCCCCCTGCCTTCCACTGTCTCCTGGAGTTTGCTCAAATTCATGTTCACTACGTCAATATCTCTATCTTACCATTTCATCCTCTGCTGTCCCCTTCTTCTTTTGCCTCCCATCTTTCCAACGTCAGGTTTTTTTTCCCAAGGAGTCCTCTCTTCTCACATGGTGGCCAACGTATTTGAGCTTTAGCTTCAGCATCTGTCCTTCCACAGAGCAGGGTTGATTTCCTTTAGGATGGACTGATTGGATCTCCTTGCAGTCCAAGGGTCTCCAAGAAGCATCAAAACCAAAGAGTTCCTTCTATGCTCCTGTAGGACCTTCTGACTTCTCAACTCCAAATGGTAGAGGCCATCCCTGGTAGACTGGCCGCTGATCTCCTCGGGCTTTGATCTCTCCATCTCCTCAGCTCTTTTGTGCACCCTTGGATCCACCCTGCTCGCTTTGGTGCCTGATTTAAAGAGAATTTAATGTCATGGTTAGATTTCGGGGTCACAGAATACCATCCCAATATCTTTTTCATGAACCAAGCAAACGAGCTTAGATGAAGAGGGCCGGGTTCACTGAACATATCAAATCCAGTATAGGCACAGCTTATTAAACCTGACTTTAGCTCTGACTATGTGTGTATGCTTGTGTGTGAGTGTCGTTTGGGGTTAGCTTATGATTCTGTGGATTGAGCAACCCCAGAAAATGGATGAGTTCAGTCACCCAGGGTGTGTGGTAGGAACACAGCTGTAGGGACATTAAAAACTACCTGCTTTAGTTCATCCATGGAAGGCTGGTCCTTGAACAATTGGCTGGCGTCCAAGAAGACACATCAAGGACTTGGTGTAAATCCAGAGGTGTGTTTCCATTCAGCCCCAAGAGAAGAGAACAAAATGGACCCCATTCCATTTCGGCTTAAATCTTTCTACGTTCAGCAAGGGCCCCCCCAGAATTAACACTCTGCCTTCTCTCTATAAAAGAGAAGGGCCAAAACCGCACCCAGGGAAATCAGAAATACACTCTCCAGACCCTGAGAAGAGCAAGGGGGAAATTGCAGGGGGGGGAAACCAGCCTCTGAGAAATAGCAAAGAAAATCTCAACGCAGCCTGGGTCTTTAATAACAAAACAGATGAGAGTTAAATCTGTCAATCCAAACGCCGCTGCGTTGTTTTCATCAGTGCTTGTTCCGGGACAGGCTGAGTGGTCTGGCCCGCCGTCTCAGCAGTCTCTGCCTTTGATTTCCTCCTCTTTGTTCCTTAATTTTTTCTTTCCTCTTTCCTGCTTGGGACCCGATTGGCAGAACTGCAGAAGAAGCAGAGAAAAGAAGAACATCTGCAGTGATTTGTGGGCCAAGTTACCAGAGATAAAATCTTGGCTGTATTTTAATGTCCTACCTGCTGGCTGTTTGGGGATGGCTTCCTTGTAAAACAGGGCGAGTTGGGCACCTGCGGACGGCCACATTATGCCCTTCTTTGCAAACCAGCAAACAAATCTTTTCTAAAGAAAGAGAAAAGAAGTGACTCTGGATGATAAGAGTCTAGGATGATGTCCAGATCATACTGGTATGACCAGATCCGTGGTATCAGTGTTCCAATTTTCTATGCACGTGTCTTTAGAGCAATGTTTTTCAACCTTGGCCACTGTGCTGACTGGGGAACTCTGGGAGTGGAAGTTCACCCTTTTTCAAGTGGGCAAGGTTGAGGAAAACTGCTTTAGAGCATTGCCAGTTAATGATCTGTGTGCATACAAAGCCATGAAAGCATTCGCTTGTGTCTGTTTGCTCAATTGCGTACGCAAAGCAGTGATCCTGCAGGTGCCTCTGTCTTTTGCAGTGGACAGACTTTGCTGGTATCCAGGTGGCAGCCCTGTGCAAAGCAAGTGAGCAGCTGCTTGAGTTCTACTATCAGCTGTAGTGTGTGCATGCGTGTGTGTGTGTGTGTGTGTGTGTACAGATGGTGCGTCTCTGGACTACAGAAAAACCCAGGTCAAGAAAAAAGATGTGAGGCTGATTTGCCTCTCATCAGATCTTAGTAAAATCCTCTGGTTGTTTGTCCATCATCAGCCACCCTTAAAGACAGGCTGCATCCTCATGAATCTAGTGGGGGAATGTTAATGGGAAGGAAGGAAGGAAGGAAGGAAGGAAGGAAGGAAGGAAGGAAGGAAGGAAGGAAGGAAGGAAGGAAGGAAAAGGAAGGAAGGAAGGAAGGAAGGAAGGAAGGAGAGGGAGGAGAAGGAGGGAGGGAGACCATTTGCACTGCCTTAAAAGTGTACATGGAACCATCCACAGAAATGATGGTCAACATACTCAAGGGGGCCACAGGGAAAAGCAGGGTTAAGTTAACAGGAAAACTGTGGGCATCAAATGGTGTGTAATGTTCCAGAAACTAACTCAGCCTTCTTCAGAGTGGCCAGGACTTTAGGGAATTCCTGGTAGGGAAACACAGAGTTAACTTACATAAGACTTTTGTGGAGCTCCGAGGTAAGCCCTCTTTAGAGTTGCAGAATTCTCCCTCAGTATCCTCTGCGCATCATCGTCCATCGCGCCTAAAAATACAACAGCAGGTGCTCTGTGGGGTTTCCAGTACAACCAGAACTGCAAAACCCAGCCTTTCTTAAAAATACCACTGCTCTCATAAAGAGCAGCCAGATTCCAGAGCACAAAGCGTGTCAGTTGGGAGTAGCTGGTTGGGGCAAGGAGAGACGGGGTTTGAGAATATCCAAGGGGAGCCCCAAATCCTGGGAGAACCAACTGCAGAGGCCAGGAAGCACCGAGGAAAGATCTTTCTGTTCAAACAACAGAAGCAGACACTAACCAGGCATTCTGGAATTGCTGCATCTGCGCTCTCGGTGCTGTGCTGAGGACTCTTCAAACAGCCTCAAGATCCTTTGTTGTTTTTGCTGCACAGGCTGGACCCAGAGACTCATCCGCTAAGTGCTTTTTACAGAGTCAAAGGTGAAGGGCAAAATGCCAGACGTCCAGGCGGCACCGTTGCCAGGGTGAAGGTTTGCTGGAGAGAGAGCAGGAAACAATCGGCTGCACCTTCCGTGTTTTTTTGGTGTGCAAAATTTAACGTTTCCTTCCCAGGCTGAAGGCTGCCTTCAGAGCTCAGTGCTGGGAGGCCAAATCGGAAGACACTGGAGCATTTGCTGACTGGGGGGGGGGGTTGGGGAAAGGACGATGCAGCACCAACCCAGTTCAGCTCCTGCTTCTTTGAAGGGCAGCCACACCTGCAGCGTAGGGGGTGAGCTGCTGAGATAACTAAAGAGATGATACCATTTTAAATGCAGCATCGGCTTCATCCGATGCCTCTCATTTGCAAACCTTCCTTGCACCCACAGCTTTTGGCCTGACGTGATCCTTGTCTGCTGCAGCTCGAAGGAGTTTCTAATTCAGCCTGTGTGGTTTTGTTTAAGCTCATGAGAACATCCCAAAGCAATATGCCTTTGCTCACACAGTGGGGTAAATTCCGTTCCACGTGTCCATAACCCTTCCACCTGATTTTGTTGGAGGGGAGACCCTTTGGCTGGAATCTCAGGAGGAGCTAAGCCTCCTGAAAGTTTAGCCAGACAGCCCCCATCACCGGGTTCACTCCTTCCATGAGTGACTCCTTCACCAGACTCTTCAGCCAGGATTGATTTATGACATAGGAACTGAAGTTCCCAGCCAGGCTTCCTTATGTTGTGAATTCTGGTATCCATAAAGACAAAATGGCAGCTGTTCAGTGTTGGAACCAAACTATGCGTCCTGCTTGAGAGCTGGAGACAAATAGGGCCGGGCTTGTTTTGTGGTTAGCGTGCTAGGCACGCACAGCTCTGAAGCCCTCTTCTGCCTTTGCTAAAATTCCTCCCTGGTTCTCCCATGGGCAGGGGAAGCGTGAGTCTGTCAGTACAGGGAGATGGATTGTAACCACTGCACAACCGCATTGTTGACTCTTTTGTACCTATTTGGGGGAGAATGCAAAGCCGGAGTGGAGGGGAGAGAGAGAGAGAGAGAGAGAGAGAGAGAGAGAGAGAGAGAGAGAGAGAGAGAGAGAGAGAGAGATCTGCCTTCGACTCCGGCATTTGTTTATTTGTTTGCAAAGCAGAACCAATGACAAAGCCACAACAATTCAAGGTGAAAAGTTGGGCGGGGCGGAGAGAGAAGAGGGGGGAAAAATGCGTTGACTTTAATCCTCCAGTTTCTGCTTTTTCTCTCCGCAGATAACAAGGCCCAGCCATGCAGTCCTTTCGTGAAAGGTGTGGTTTCCATGGCAACCAGCAGAACTACCAGCCGACTTCTTCGCAAGATTCATCACGCCTGGAGAATTACAGGCATCAAAGCCCAGCCTGCGAACGTCAGAGGCTGGTGACAAAAGAGTATTACAGCCCCCAGCAGCCACCTCCTCAGCTGCCCCCATTGCCGTACCAAGCCTTTGGTGAAAACAGCACCGTGGAGAAGTACCACCGGGGAAGCAATAAGCCGTTACGCGGCCAGCAGCAGCTGCCCAGCAGGCCGGCCTCCTTCCCCAATTACCCCATCCAAGAGAATAGCCCCTACCCTTCCCGCTATGCCGGAGAGGACAGCCTGCAGGGCTGGGGGTCCCCGCAGCAGCAGCAGCAGCAGCCTCCTCAGCCTTTACCTGGCGGGGTGGCCAAATATGAGGATAACCTGATGAAAAAGACGGCGACCCCATCCAGTAGCAGGCAGTACCATGAACAGACGCCCCAGCTGCCCTTCCGAAGTCACTCCTTGCATCTCCAGCAGCAGCCGGGACCTCAGCCCTCTCCCCTGACGTACTCCAAGCTCCCCAGGCAGAAGATGCAGAACGAGGTGTCCTCCTCGCTATCCTTCTCACAGGGGTCCCACTTTCCACAGCATTCCCAGTCCTTTCCGGCTTCCTCCACGTACACATCGGTCCAGAGCGGGGGCCAGACGGCTCATTCCTACAAAAGTTGCAACCCTCCTCCTGCCCCACCCACGCATGAAAGGGGTCTGGGCAGTGCCGCTAACTTGCCCGCTGCACAACGGGTCCAGGGTTTACATAGCTATCAGCCCAACCGAATCAGCTACGAGCAACAGCCGCAACAGCCGCCACCGCCGCCACCACCACCACCACCTCCGCCCTCTCTACAAGGTCGACACCATGCTCAGGAGGCCCTACACTATCAAAACCTAGCAAAATACCAACATTATAACCAGTCAGGACAGAGTTACTGCCAAGCTGATGCTCCGGTGAGGACACCGGACCAGTATTACCAAACGTTTAGCCCTAGCTCGAGTCACTCTCCAGCTCGTTCTGTTGGGAGATCCCCGTCCTACAGTTCAACGCCTTCTCCCTTGATGCCTAACTTAGAGAACTTCCAATACAGCCAGCAGTCATTGACCGCTGGGACATTCCCAGCCAGCCTCGCTGACCATAGCCACTTCATGCCTTTGCTGAACCCGTCGCCGACCGATGGGGCAAGTTCCGACGCCCAGCCACCTGCCAACTGCAAGAGCTTGTCAAAGGAGAAGATCCCCGAGAACCTCTTATCGGATCTGAGTCTTCAAAGCCTCACAGCCCTTACCTCTCAAGTGGAAAACATCTCCAACACTGTCCAGCAGCTTCTCCTTTCCAAGTCCACGGGGATGCCACAGAAGAAGGGGATCAAAAATTCACCGAGGACTCCAGAGCAACTCAAGGGACAGCACTGCAGCCCTGAGGGTAACAGTTATTCTGCAGAGCAAGCGGGGACTCCACACTCGGACCCCCTCAGCACCCCCCAGTCAGTCCATGCTGAAACCCAAGACACCGATTATCTGAGTGGCTCCGAAGACCAGCTGGAGAGGGGCTTCCTGTACTGCAGTCAAAGCCGTAGCCCAGCTCGGGTCAATAGCAATTCCAAGCCCAAGCCCGAATCCGTGTCCACCTGCTCAGTGACCTCTCCAGATGACATGTCGACCAAGTCCGACGATTCCTTCCAAAGCATTCACGCCAGCCTGCCATTGGAGAGCTTTACAAAGTTTGTTGCCGGTGAAAGAGATTGCCCCCGGCTGCTTCTCAGTGCCCTTTCTCAAGAGGAGCTGGCATCTGAAATTATTGGTCTGCAGGATGCTATCAACGAGAAAGCAGACAAAGGCTGGGCCAATTCTCCTGCTTCAAACAAAGACCCAGACAAATCTCCCTTCCACTTAGAGAATCACAGGACTTGCCTTGATTCTGTGGTCAAAAGTCCCTGGTCCAACCAGGGGGACTCCAACGCTCTTGCCGAACCCTTGAAGATAGACAAAGGACTGGGACGTAATAATGGGAAGAATTTCACCGAGGAGGTTTATGACAACTCCCAGGTTTCCTTCACCACAACCGAGACGAAGAATTCCCTAAAAACCACCAGCTCTGTGGGCTACAGTGCCAAGCCAAACATCTCGGTGGCCGCATCCAGTTCTGAGACCCCCGGAAGCTTCAGCTGCTATTCCAATGCCCCTGCCAATTCAGTGAGTTCCGAAAATGCCATGGAGAACTTTGAGTGGCCAGATGAGAACCTCAGCGACACCTGGAAAGAGCTCGGGTCGAGCCTCCAATCCTCAGATCTTCCCAAGAGCTTGTTCTCTGGCAAACTGAGCGAACCTTCCGAGGAGAAAAAAAGTGCCTCCTGCTTGAGCCTCTGTGGTCCTGAGGGCTCAGCTGAAGGCGAGGGGATCACAGGATTCAGCCAACAGCAGCAGGCCAGCAAAGGGGAGGGCTTAAATTACGATGAAGCCACAAGGACAGAGAGTGAACGATGGCTGGAGGACACTGCCAGGAACTCCTGTTCAGGAGAAGACTTCAGCGAACTCCCCATGATGTCTTCTCCAGACCTGAAAGAATCTGATTTGGAACCCGAAGAGTATTCCTCTTTGTGTGAATTAGCTGGCTCTGAGCAAAAGACTTTGACTTACGATGCCTTCACCCCTAAGCCTGCAGGAAATGCCCGAGTTCTTTCTCTCCAAGACACTCCAGGATCGGCAGAAGAAGCCACCAACACTGTTGAGAAAGAGAACACTGCTCCTGCTTCTCACTTGTCCGATCCATCCGTTCTCCTTTTAGGACCAGCAGTTGGCACAGACACGAAAGTGAAAAGCTGGTTTGAAACTTCTCTGCACCCCTTGAAGTCCAAGGAAGAGTCAGCAGCTGGTGAAAATGCCCCTCAAGATAAGACCGAGATGTCAACTACCTTGCTGTTGAAGAAACAAGTCCTACCAGATAAGCTGACCATAACATCAGAACCCACCTCCAGAGGTAAAAGTCTTCGGAATAAAAAGCTGCAGTGTAGACTGTCGGGTGGAGAAGAGCCTATTCAGTCCATGTCAAATCCATGTTCAGGCATTCAAGCGGCTGGCCTGGTGGCCAATACATGCCCAGCTCCCAACAATCTGATTGAAATGCCCAGTAAGAACACCCATGGCCAGACTCCCAGGTTCCCCACAGAAGGCTTGCCGGCCAGGATGTGTACCCGTTCCTTTACTGCAATGACCGAACCACGAATGCCAGACCCTCTAGAAGGTGCTAAAGCTTCAACTCCTCATGAGAAGCTGGGGGGCAAGAAGTCAATGTGTGTCTTGAAAGAGAGAGTGGCCTTCAAAGCTAGGAAGGCCAATGGGAAGACATCGCCAAAGTCCTGCAATCCGTTTCCTCCCCTGATCTCCAACTTGACCCAGAATGAAGACTCTGCTGTTACCAAGGCCAAAGAAGCCGACATGGTAGAAACCGAGATGAAAGATCAACAATCCATGATTCTCCGTTCCAGGACCCGGACTCAGGAGGTCTTCTACACCAAGCGAAGGAGGGAGAAAAACATGGTGGAAGTAGACTTCAAAAATGCCAAGCTGCCCAGGAAGGTGTTCCCCAACAACCACTTGCCGGGGTCCTTCAAGATCAGTTCTGAGAAGGAGAGCAAGCTGGGCAAACAAATGAAAGCCAGGCCAGAAATGGTGGGCAAGATATCTGACAGGCCACTCCACGCCCTGAAAAGAAAGTCTGTTTTCCTGCCCCCGATTCCTGCTAAGAAACGGAACCTGATCCTACGAAGCAACAATCACAGCAGCAGCAGTGGGAAGGAAGAGAAGCCAGACGTGTCTTCTGGCCTTTTTAAGAGGATGCCGTCCTCCAGGCGAACCAGTGTGAAACCGTCTCCCAAGAACTCCTGTGAAGTGATGCTCAAGTCCCCCCAGGCAAAAGAAAACCCAGGGGTCTGCATCAAAATCACCTCCCGGGCTTCCTTCCAGGGTGCGATGAAGACCAAAGTTCTGCCCCCGAGGAAAGGAAGGGGCTTGAAGCTGGAAGCGATTGTGCAGAAGATCACCTCTCCCAACCTGAAAAAGTTTGCCTGCAGAACGGTGGCCACCGCCATCCCCACCATGGTTCCCGCAGTCACTGCTGCTACCGCCGCCCACAATAATCCTCTCAGCCCTTCCCTTCCAGAGCGGGAACTGGCCTCAAAGAATACGAGTGGAACCCCAGCCGTGGGGGAAGCTCGGCCATTAAACCAGGCTTTATCACAAAAGGCTCCCACCGCTCCAGCAGCCGAGCAATTATGCAGAAACCCGAACAACAGATCCTTCAGAGGAAAACTAATGAACAGTAAGAAACTGTCCTCCAACTGCTTCAAGGGTGAGGCCTATTCATCTCCCGAGACGTTGCAGCTCAGCAGCGACAGCATGGCTGCAAGCACCGTCTGCCTGCTGCCTAAGAAGAGGAACAGAAAGGGGAAAGCTGCCTCCTTCCACGTGGCCAAAAATAGCTTGGAGAAGTGCCCTCACCTGAGCCCGGCTTTGTTCCTTGCAACCCAAGAGAAACTTGGGGTGGCGGCGCTGGCCACGGCGGCTGGGAAAGGCAATGAGGGACAAAGGGAAGGGAAAAAGCCCAAAGGCGAAGACAAAGGCTTGGGGAGCACCGAGAGTGTGGAAGGGAGGTCCCCCCAGGCCCAGGCCCGGGCCCAGAAGCAGCGAGCCCACCATGCCAACTACAACGGCTACACCAAGAGACAAAGGAAGCACCACAAGCGCCGGAAGGTCCAAAGTGTACCCTCGCGGTGCAAAAACAAGACCAGGCAACGGCACCAGCAGCAGGCACCTCTGCTGAGCCCCACGGAGCCCGAGATCCGGCTCAAGTACGTCTCCTGTAAGCGGCTGAGGGCGGACAGCCGGGCACCACCCTTCTCGCCGTACATCCGGATGGAGAAGTGGGATGAATACATCACCACCTGCACGGTCATCAACTGCCCAGCCGAAGAGGCGAAACTCCACAATGAGCAGCAGCAGCAGCACACTTCTTTGTTTTCGTCTTTGTCTGCCCAAGCTGGGCTTTTTGGGACCGCTTGTCTGCGGCCTCCAGCCATCCTACCTCTGTCGTCCATGATGCACCTCGGGCCGGTGGTCTCCAAGGCCCTCAATACTGCCTGCTTGGTCTGCTGCTTGTGCCGCCAACCGGCCAATTACAAAGACCAGGGGGACCTCTGCGGGCCGTACTACCCCGAGGACTGCCTGCCGAAGAAGAAATCGAGGCTGAAAGAGAAGGTGAAAGTGGAGGGAGTGGGGGAAGGACCTCCCTCTTCCTCCTTGGCAGAAAGACTGCTCAAAGCAACAGATAATAATTGCGCAACCGGTTCTCTGGGGGGAAAGCCACCAAGGTTGGACAATGGCGCTGACTCAGCAAGACAGAGCGCTCTCCGTTCGAGTTCAAGGGGGCTGTTTAGGAAACTGCAAAGCTGTTACTGTTGCGATGAGAGGACAGAGGGAGAGGAGGCTACGGCAGGGGTGACAGTAGCGGCGGCTGAGAAGCTTCGGAGGCACGAATGCGGCAAAGCTGATTCGCCACTGCCAGACCCTGCTGGAGAGACGCAGGAGCACTGGGTTCATGAAGCCTGTGCTATATGGACAGCTGGGGTGTACCTGGTGGCAGGGAAACTCTATGGACTGCAGGAGGCAATAAAGATGGCCGTGGATGTGGTAAGAGGAACACCCTGAGGGTGATGGTGGTGTCCCTGGGGACAGAAACAACGACAGGCTCACCTAGTGCTGATCAGAGTCAAGAGACGGCAGGCTGCGGTGGGAGGGAGGGAAGGAAGGCAGTGGGGTAGCCAAAGTTGGAAGATACTCAGATCTGTATCTGCAGCAGGCTTTGGGGAAGAGCCAAGGAATGCAGCCAAGTCTGTCTGATCCTAAGGCTCCCACCTGGTTGCTTCTGGTTGGATCAGCTCTAGAAGGTTTAGGGTTTCTCTACTTAATTTTTCAGTTGATATTCTATCAGTTTCATTTTCTTGCTTGGGAAAACAGACACTCCCTGTAAGAGCGCAAGAAGAGCACGGCTGTACCCAAGTCCTGAGTTTGCAAACTTCAGACCAACTCAAGACTAATAAAGGAGAATATTTGGAGCTCAGGGTGTTAATGAGGGTTCCTTGGCTGCTCTCTGAACTTGGTTGTTTTCTTGCAGATGTTTCACGACCCAACTAGGTAATGTCATCAATGCTAGAAGCGAGTGGGGTTTGCAGGGAGGAGGAGGACTGTAAGGTCCTTGGCGCTCTCTGAGCTCAGTTGTTTTCTTGCAGATGTTTTATTACCCAAACCAGGTAACATCATAGCACTGACTAGCACTAATGATGTTACCTAGTTTGGATAATGAAACATTTGCAAGAAAACAGTCAAACTCAGAAAGCACCAAGGACCCCTGAAACTCAAGACTTGGATATAATAGGGCTTTTCTTCCATTCTTACAGAGAGTGTAATTACACAAGTGGACCTTCTGGCTTCCTACACAATTTTGTGTGTCCAAAGAGGGGTCCCAGGAAGAAATGCCTGTCAAAGTAACTCCATGGATATGTGTGGAGGGAGGCTGGCACCCTTCAGAATCTCTGCCTCTCTGGAGTTGCTGATGGCTTCCTGGAGGTTTTCAGATGGTGGATAGAATGACATTTCTGGCTGGTGCCCCTTACATGCCCATCAGTGGAGCAGGAAGGCTGTCAGTCCTTGTCATTGATCCTGCTGTGGTATATTACGCCTGTTCATGGAGGTTCCTTTCAGCAAGGGTTGGTGGTAGCTACTGCAGCATTCTGCGGATCTGATTGTGCATCCCCCCAAGTGCAACTGTGAGAATGATCTGCCTATTGTGTGTTCTCTATCCAAATATCCACATTTTTCCAGCTGATCCTACTAAGTAGGCAAGAGAAGGAAGTTGAGGGTCTCAAACTGTAATGGCATTGCAAGGAGTTGCTGGGAAGTGTAAGAAACCACCACAGAGGGCATGCCACAGCAGAGGTGTGTCTCTTGGGAAATAACCCAGGATCTTCTAAAGAGAGATGATGATGTTTTGGTCTCTTACTTGCCTTCTGACTCTCTCAGCTGCTGTCCAAGGTGGTGGGTCTTCTTCTCCCTCATGACTTCACTTGGCTGGTTTCTTTTTTGTAGAGAGCATCTCCCCAAAGTAGATATTTTGCACAAGGGAACTATAAGAAAACCGACATTGCTCAGGCCTAATGCTGATGTTTCTCACCAGGTTCAGTGAGTTCCCAAGTCAGAAAACTTTCTCAGATGTGTAAAACAAAATGAGCTGTGCATGCCCAAGAGTGACCATTAGGGCTATGTTTTATGAAAGTGGGCTGTGCTAGAATCCCTTGGCAAATCTGTCAATACTGACCCTCTTTGTTAGATGGTTTGGCCAGGAAAATGGAATCCGGTGAAGTGAAAATGGGGGTTCAATTATCCTGGGAAGATACAGTAATTTGTGTTTTCTGGCACCAGAGAAGGACAACAATGATCATGAATCCCAGCTAGTCCAGATAAATGTCAAGAACTTTGAGCCTTCAGGTAGATCACCTTTGCCCAAATTCCCTTTGGATGGAGTGGAGGTTCTTCTCAAAAAGCAACTTTGGGCAGAGCCAAGATCCATGTCACTAGACCTCATGGAATTTCTGTTTTCTTCCCCTCCCTGGCGATTGTAGAAGTGCTCCGGCTGTCAGCGAGTCGGGGCAACCGTTGGCTGCTGTCACCAGGGCTGCACCCAGATATTTCACTACACATGTGCCATTGACGCAGGTAAGCACCTTACAGGCGGGAGCAGTAAGTAAATAACTGTGAATCATTCAGGAACTCTACAGCCCTTCAAGCAGGGGTGTCCAACAAAATGGAGAGGGTGGACGTGTCAGCGCCATCAAACTCCCACCTGCTTTTTATGTGTGCCAGGTGTGCGCTGCACCTAAGAAGCAAATGAGTTTCGATCGTGCTAAGGCAGTTATGCCAAACGTTCTTTTCCAAAAGGCAGCTGGATTTTCTTAGTTTTTTTTCCCTTAAGAACCTTTCACTTCTCATCCAAGAAGCTTCCTCGGTTCTTCCTCAGTTTTTCAGCTCAGAACTGAAGAAGCTGCTTGGATGTGAAGCGAAATGTTTTCAAGAAAAAACTAACAACAAGACAGTCCAGTTGCCTTTTGGGGGAAAAAACACCTTTGGGACAACCATGACCTGGATGATTAAAAAATTCCGTAGACAGATAGGGCAGCTAGCAACTTGATTATTATTATTTCTTAAACACTGAAAGTTTTCTTAAACACTGAAAGTTTTTAAGAAGAGACTGGACAGCCATTTCCTGCCTGAGCAGGGGGTTGGACTTGATGACCTCCAACATTATTATTATTATTATTATTATTATTATTATTATTATTATTATTATTATTATTATTATTATTATTATTATTAATTATTAATTATTTATTATTTATTATTACTATTATTACTATTATTACTATTATTACTATTACTATTATTATTTTACCAGCTCTGCCTTCAAGGTAGACCAGGAGAGAAAAGAAACAGACACTATCTGGCTTCCAGAAATGCTATTTTCAGCATCTTGCCAGTTTTTGCCTTTGATCCCCTTTACACCAAAAAGAATCAAGGTGCAATTATTCTGAGTTTCTTTCTCCTGCTCCCTCCCTCCCTCCCTCCTCGGACTGAGCTGTTTATGTTCCCTTAACGGCTCCTGCAGACTTTCGTTCCTCAAGGTTATCTCTCCATTCCTCTACTACAGGAACTGAGAACACCACATTTTGAAGCCAGTTATTTGAAATCCGGGAAGGGAGGGAGAGAGAGAGGGCAAAGAAGAAGGAAATTGGAAAAAGACAGGCAATAGGGCCTCCTCCTTCCTTTTCTGGTGGCTGCTACTAAGAACATTTCTTTTGTTATTTTAAAATGCAGGAGCAATACAGACCCTTTGCAACAAGCTTTTCCCGTCTTTTGTTTTTTGCTTGCAATTATTTATTTGCACAACTGTGGTATTCCTGTAGCAGAGGGGCCCAGCCTGGAGTCTCAGGGCTGCAGGAGACTTTGGGGAGTCCTCCAAAGGTGGCTGTCAAACTGTACTTTCCAAGGCAGCCCAAAGGGGAAATTACTCAATAGATGATGTGTTGAAATGGTAGACGGCTCTCTCGCCTACTGCTGAAACGAGCAAACAGTTAACCGCCCATCTCCTTGTTAGGAAGGCAGCCAAGAGAACTTGGGGATGTGGGGGAGATAAAAGAGGAGAAATCTGGCCGAGATTCAGGTAGAAAGAGAAAAGAAAGGAAAAGGGCATTTCCCGAATGTAGGAAAGAAAAAAGGAGTAGCCAGTTATCAGGGACACGGGACTCTGAGGCGTCCTTGGTGCTTTCTGAGTTTGTCTGTTTTCTTGCAGACATTTCATGACCCATCTGGGTATCAT
This sequence comes from Azemiops feae, assembly GCA_023970755.1. Lineage (NCBI taxonomy): Eukaryota > Metazoa > Chordata > Lepidosauria > Squamata > Viperidae > Azemiops > Azemiops feae. Next base: position 55,395 of record JALGBA010000543.1, read on the forward strand.
CATCAGTGCTAGAGGTTTGTCCCTGCTCCCTCCTAGCTCTGATGAGGTTACCTAGTTGGGTCATGAAATGTCTGCAAGAAAACAGCCAAGCTCAGAGAGCACCCAGGACTCCTCATTTCAGCCCTGAGCCCCAGATATTCTACAAAGATTCTACTTTATGTGTGACACGGGACTTTCATTGCCCTTTTTCTGCTCTCTTCTATAGGTTGTTTGTTAGCTGAAGAGACCTTCTTGCTCAACTGCCCTAAACACAAGGTAGGCGCACCGATCCTTAGGAGCCAAGGAGGGGATCTGGACCCTCTACTCTCCCGGCCCCTTTGCTCTTTCTTGAGCCCGGTCTCTGCCCTTCCACCTTGCCTGCAGTCAGAAGGTCTGCAAGGAGGGCCCAGCAAGTCATGCAGCTGACGTTTATCGATGTATTTATTACTTATTAAACAAATGTACATAGCCACCCATTTGGAGGCTTCTCCTCTGCTGAGACTCAGTCTTAGCCATGATCAGACCAAGCAAGAGGTTTTGGGGAGCACTCCAGGCCCCCCATGTTTCTCTGCTCACCCCCAATGGCTGTGCTTCTCAGCAACACCTCCTGTTCCTTCCCAGGCCCCCCATCCTCTCGCTTCCGGTGTCCTGCGAAAGGAGGCAGGAGGGGACATTCCTTCTGCCCTGCCCCCTTCTTTTCCTCCCTCCCCCCATTAAAGACCCAGGAGACAAGCCTCGTCTGGTCTTGCTGAAGATTCACTGGCCAGACCTTGGGATATAATTGAATCAGCCCAGCGAGCATTTCCTGCTGGTCTCTTCCTGCCCATCGTTGTCGCAACTGGTTGTGGGCAATTTAAAGCAGACACCGGCCGAGGAGCTGGGGGAGAGAGAGAGAGAGAGAGAGAGAGAGAGAGGTGGATCTGGGGCAGATACATCAAAGTTTCAAAGAAAGAGAAAAAATTGTTTAAGAAAATTTTTAAAAAAGAAATTGGACAATCATTTGTCTGAAATGGTCTAGGGCAGTGGTGGCGAACCTATGGCACGGGTGCCAGAGGCGGCACTCAGAGCCCTCTCTGTGGGCACGCGCGCCGTCGCCCCAGTCCCAGGCCTTCAGCTGGGTTTTATAAAACCTTTTTGCTTTAGGCCTCCGGCGCCGTGTGCAAAAAAAAAAAAAAAGATTCAATCAGTCAATTTCAACTTCTTGCGGGAAAAAAAAAAGACCTTCCAAAGTTGAAATTGATTGATTGAACTTTTTAGTCCCACCCAGTCTGCGGTTACCACTGCAGCCCCGCCCAGCCAATGGGCCACGCCCACCCGGCACTCGACGATGCATAAATGGGTTTTGGGCTGCAATTTGGGCACTCAGTCTCTAAAAGGTTTGCCATCACTGGTCTAGGGTCACCTGCTTGAGCAGTGGGTGGACTAGAAGACCTCCAAGGTCCCTTCCAACTTTGTTATTCTGTTAATTGGAGACAGAGGAAGGGTCTTCGGCTGGCCGAAGAGGGCCAGCCAGCTTCGGAAGGCCTCCTTTTCCCTCACCAAGCCTCCTGCTCAGTTTGATCGTGGCCAGGACTGAGCCTCAGAGGCCAGCAAGTCATTAGAAGCTCAGCTTGCGGGTTTCCCTCGCCTTCTCTTTCTATCTCTCTCCCCTCCCCAAACATGTGGGAAAGCCTCTGGGCTGCAAAAACCTGGAGACCCCCCGGAGAGCCGCAGCAGGACAAAGAAATAACTTCTCCAGAAAGATTATTTTGCAGCATCCCCACCATCACGCACGAGGACTGGTTGCGGGTCCCTTTTTCCAAAGCCGTTACAACTTCGCTAAGCGGACGGCTGTAAGCTGAGGGCTGTCTGCGTAGAAGACAAGGGAGGGCTTCTGTGGACGGGAAGGTGGATGGGACTCAGAGGAGCTCTCCTTCAAAATACCCTCCCTGTCTCGTGCTTCACTTACACTGAGGGCTGTGCGCCGATCCACACGACATCCGGATTCCTAGTCTGCATCTCAGATGTTTGGATCCGGCCGTCTTGGTCTGTTGGAGAGCCTGCCGCTCTGCTCCAGACGCCACACCGCCTTGACCTGGTTTCCAAACTCGTCTGCAGGAGGAAACCAGCTCAGACCCCGGGGAGACAGAATTTCTCGTTCTTCTTGGGCTGCGGGGGAAGAGAGAAGGGGGGGGAGTGTCCCCAGTCCTTCTCCCTTGACCTATTTATCAGGAAGACCTTGGTAGCTTTGTCTCCAAGGGCCTTTGGCCCCGAAAGCTCCGGTTTTTAAGCCTGTGCTTGAAAACATGCATCCCTTGTATGTTTACAGAGGGGTGACCAGACAATTCTCAGGTGTAGCTTCCAGGCCTTGCAGGGCGTCTTGTGTGTTCCAGGCTTTTCAGACGTCAGACAACAGCACCTTCCTGGCCAGGGTGTCTTATGTTTATTTCTCTGCCCCGGAAAAGAAGAAATTCCTGCTCTGGTTTCCGTTTCTCTCTTGCTCCTTAGCATCTCGCAGGCTGCAAACCCAGGCAGCATGTGAGAAGGCAAAAAACCCCAAGGGAGGAGAAGTGTGTGGGGGGGAATGGGGTAGTTTCCCCCCCCTCAGGGTCTCCTATTATCTGAGGCCCAAAGGGAGGAGGGGAGGGCCAGGAGATATCCTGGTGGTGGGAACCTCCCTTGGCTCTTCTGAATGGGTCTCCCTGTGAGCCAATCGGCCAGCCTAGAAACGGGTTTTTCTGCTGCCCTCTTGCGTCGCAGCATCCACCGCCAGCCTTGACTCGTTTGAGAAAAAAAGAAAAGAAAAGAGAACAGACAGATGAAAGAAAGAAAAGAAAAAAAGGAAGGAAGGAAGGAAGGAAGGAAGGAAGGAAGGAAGGAAGGAAGGAAGGAAGGAAGGAAGGAAGGAAGGAAGGAAGGCAGAGGAGGGAAGGAGGCCCTAAAGCAGCTTGTGAAAAGCGTGTTTGTGTTTTGACGCAGGGACAAGGGCCAGCCTTATGTGAATTCACGGGGAGGAATTCACAGCCAACGTGACTCTATCCCAATAAAGGAAACAAGGGTCTTTTTCTAACGGCAACTCTCTCCCAAGCCAGGCTGGGTCGAGCACAGATGCCCTCCATGGTCAGCTAGAGGTGGCTAAATGTTGGGGAGGGGGCTGTTCACCTCCAGTTTCTTCTTTGGGGGGGACTTAGCTGTGTCCACGGGGCTCCAGAGGAACAGCCAAGGGAAAAATAGTCCAAATAAACTTTCGGGGGGGCATCTTTTCATTCTTTCTCTTTCTTCTTTTCGATCCCCTTTTCCTGCAGGTGCAGCTGCTATAATGGACCCACTGAGAAGGGAAGCGCCTGCCGCTGCCGGAGTCCCTACCCAGCGAGGGGGGGGGGCTCTGCCTCGGCACGCCCCTTTGCAGTAGCTGCAACCAAGAGGAACTCTGGACGGAAGGGCCCGAGGAGGAGCCCAGTGCCCACCCTCCCGGGCCCTGTCCTCCCCCCTGCCCCTCCCCTTTGCAATAGTACTTCTACTGTGAATGGACCTGGCCTTGCCAGCCTCGCCTCCTCTTCGCTCAGGCCTTGGCAACTTCCTTGCAAGCTGACCCCAAAGGGCACAAGAGCCCCGGCGACCCTGCTGCCCAGCTCCTGGGAATCTTCCTCTCCCACCCATCAGGAAGCAGACCGGGGCGGTGCAGCGTCTCCCTTCTTCTCCTCTGGACTTCTTCCATTCCAGATTGGTGCGGGAACCACCACGAAAATCCCATATTTTTTTCCCCCCTGGTTACTCCATTCCTCTTTGGAGGGGTTTCCTGAACCGGTTCAGGAGAGAAGACAAACTCCAGTTTGGGTTTTGTAGTCCTCCTCTTCCTTTCACCCAGGAGCTGTACCCAAGACTGATCCAGCTGGCATCTACTTAGGCTTGGCCACTGACTCAACTTGTCCACCCAGCTCTTCTGGAAGAGAGTCTTGAGGACTTTGGAAGGGACATCGGATGGCCGGAGCTGACCGGCAGGCACGTGGTGGTCAGCACGTCCCGAGAACATTTGCTCGAGTCTCTCTCTCTCCAGCAAAGAGAACGGACTCGGGTCCCAGATGGGTCGTCGCCAGGAGAAAAGCATATACAGAAGCCCTCGGCTCCCTTCCTTTTCTCTTGGCTCAGAAATGCTGGACTCCAGGAGGTCTCCAGGTCCACCTTCTCTTTTTTCTGATCTGATCAACTTTTTGCCTTCAGCAAACCTCATGGTGTGTGTGCGTGTGTGCGTGTGTATGTGTGTTTTCTGTATATAGATGTGATCCGCGTGTACAAAGAAGCACCCCAAACCTTTTGGGGACAAACAAGGCTGCATCGCTTGAGTTCGTTTGCGCATTTTTGTTTTGCTTTCGTCCTCGTTTCCCTCCAGCTCCTAGCCTGGCCCCGAGATGTCATTTGCCCTCTTTCTTCTCACCCCTCCATGTCTGACTCGCTCCCCACCCGCGTCCCACATTCAAACTAGGAAAGCCAGCTACTCCCTAGTTCAGCGTTTCTCAATCTTGGGGACTTCAAGACAGGTGGGCTACAAACTTCCAGAATTCTTGGCTGGAGAATTCTGGGAATTGTAATTCACCGGTCTTGAAGTTCCCAAGCTTGAGAAACACTGGGGAATTCTGGGAGTTGAAGTCCACCTGTCTTGAAGTTCTCGAAGTTGAGAAGCACTGAGGAATTCTGAGAGTAGAATGTTCCCATGTTGTGAAGTTCCCAAAGTTGAGACACGCTGGGGTATTCTGAGAGAATTCTGGGGAATTCTGGGAATTGTAATTCACCGGTCTTGGAAGTTCCCAAAGTTGAGAAACGCTGGGGAATTCTGGGAATTGAAGTCCACCTGTCATGAAGTTCTCAAGGTTGAGAAATGCTGGGGAATTCTGGGAGTTGAAGTCCCCGTGCCGAGGTGTTCCAAGGTTAAGGAACACTGCCCTAGACTGTTGAGAAGAGACAAAAAGCGGAAAGGTCTTTAATGGGACCTTGCCGATAGTAATAGTCTGTGATTTCGTCCCCCATCTTGATTTTTTTTGGGGGGGGGGCAGTGAAACAAAGTGCTTGATTCCCATCTGGCCGAATGGTGCGTGAAGTTTCAGGGGAAAGAAACCGGTTTTTTTGAGATTAGCAGAACTTATTAAGATGCTCTGCTATTCCATCCATCTTGATGGTCGCTGAAGCCAGTTCATCTGTTCTGACAGCAATGGTGCATTGCAGGTACTCCTCGACGTAAAGCTGGACACTTAGTGACCCTTCAAAGTTACAAGGGATGTCCCCAGAGCTACTTACAACCTGATTTTGAAGTTCTGATGTCCATCCCCTCCTCAGTTACCTCAGTTGCATTTGGGGCACTTGGTAACTGGCCCACCTTTATGGCTGTTTGCAGTGTCACGTGACCACGATTTACAATATTTCTGGAAACCAGCATTTACTTCCAGTTTGGGGCTAAAAAATGCCCATTGGGTACAATGGGCTTGCTTAACAACCGTGATGTCTGTTTAATCCTGGCTTCCTGATTTCTAACATGCCTATGGCTATCAGGAACTTCAGTAGGCTACAAATGTTCTTACCTTCATCTGCTCTCCTCACTGCCTCCATGAGATGTAAGATCCCACCAAAGCTTTCGTACAATGGGCCTCTCCTAGTATGATATGACTACAACTCCCAGAATCCCTAAATAGCCTGGGCAAACCACCCTAGACATCTCTTTCTGGATTTGGTTGAAGTTGTGGTGGCACAAAGATGAAGCTCTCTTGAGCCACACTCATCAGCTTCCATCTTGCCTCCTGCCACAGAGCGTACGTCAAGCCACATTTTGTGGCTTACTGTGCAGTGTACACCTGAAGGGGATGCCGCTTGGAGGAGAGGAAACCAGGATTACAACTCCAATTTCAGTTGCGGGGGCTGTCTCTTTGGGATTCCAACAACACCAGAAGCCATAATGTGCCCACGTCCATTGTTGGCATTTGTGCAGTTTGAAGCAGGTTTTTTTAGCTGGGGGTGTTACGCAAACCCTGCCAGAGTCCCAAGCAAAGCAGAAACATAGCTTCTCTAGACATAGCTTCTCCCATCTTGCTAGGAACTGGGTAGGACAGAGCCTGTCTTTGGGGCTGACCCCAGACATTGAAAACCAACAGGGGCAGGAGGAGAACTTCCACAAGACAACATCCCCCTATAATTGATGCACTTCTGGACTTCACAGGGCTTGTCCCAATCCAACAATGCCCTTGGTTACTATGAGCCTTGGGGGGAGCATCCAGAATCCTCCAGGGTTTACCGTCCAAGACCATCAAAGGTAGGGAATCTTATCTTGAAGAGTCCCTGAAATGAGTTTGATTGGAAGATTTTATTGGTTGGCTATTAAGCCAACCCTTACTATTTGTAAGGCACCCATAACCACTTAGGCAAGGTGGGCAGTGTAGACATGGGATGGATAAATCAATCTTGGGCAGCCCCAAGCTGTATGTTGGGTCAGAGTGGAAAGGGACTTGCTCCTGGTGGTTTCTAGAAGACTTTGAAGGAGAAGGTCTAGATCGGACTCACTCTGATGGTTAACCTGGGAAGGTAGCAAGCAAGCGACACCTGAGTTGCATAAACTGTATATATCTTGCCCAGCTTTCATGACAGTGTTGTACAATCCAGTAGGAGGGGGAGCGCCTCACTGCCACTCACACCTCTACAGCACTAAATCTGATGGGGCCATCTCCACACCCTTCCTCATCCGCTTGGTTTTCTGTTGTCGCTGTGAAAGAGCAACGATCCCACTGCCCTCTGCTTGTAAACCTTTCTGTACACGGTACTCTGTGCGCGTCGCCCGCTGTCCTCTCCGCTACGCCATCCTCGCAGTATGCCCCTGAAGGTTTGCTGGCAGAGGAAGGCCCGTTTCAGAAGCACACCTTCAGACGGCAGGCGGAAGACACCCCCGTCCTCGTCCCCACAATTCCAGCTCTCTTTGAATGGAATCTTGTACATAATGACTGTAAAATGGCAAACTTGTGTGTATTATATATATTGCCTCATTCTATAGTGTATATATATGTATACATATACATATATATAATATATATGAAAGATGTAAATGTTAAAACTAGTGTTCTTATTTAGTATATTGCTTCACACTGAAGATTGTGTGTAACGAGCTGTTTCTAAAAGAAGTTTATTTTCCTTAAGAGTTAAAAAAAAACAAAGAAAAAAATCAGGTCATTGCATTTAGAACATCAATAAAGATTCAGCAATTGTTTTGGACATTTGGCGAGTTCCCTAATCACCTATTTTTCAGCCATCTCCTTGGGGATGGGGTGGGGAGATGAGGTCAAAACAGAGGCCATAGATCACCATAACTTGTAGATTCCCAGAAGCTCCAGGCGGCAGGATTCCTCAACAATTGTTTGTGAATAGAAGTAGAGTCGAAACCCCCTCAACATCAAAATATGACGGGTGTGTGGATGATACTAATGAACATTTCCAATAGGGTTGGGCTTGTGATAGGATAGAATAGAATAGAATAGAGCTGGAAGGGACCTTGGAGGTCTTCTAGTCCATCCCCCCGCTTAAGCAGGAGAACCTACACCATCTCAGACAGGTGATTGTCTAGTCTCTTCTGAAAGATCTCCAGTGATGGAGTGCCCACAATTTCCGGAGGCAAGCTGTTCCACTGGTTGATTGTCCTCACTGTCAGGAAGTTTCTCCTTAAATCCAGGTTGCTTCTCTCCTTGATCAGTTTCCAACCATTGTTTCTCGTCCTGCCCTCTGGTGCACAACCTGACCCCTTCTGCCTTGTGGCAGCCCCTCAGATACTGAAACTCAGCTATCATGTCTCCCCTATTTCTTCTTTTCTTTAGACTAGCCAAACCCAAGTCCTGCAGCCGTTCTTCGTATGTTTTAGTCTCCAGGCCTTTGATCAGTTGCTCTTCTCTGATTTTTTCCCAAACTCTCAACATCTTATTTGTGATACGGTGACCAGAATTGGCTGTATTCCAGGTGTGGTCTTACTAGAGCTTTGTAAAGCAGTACTAGTACTTCGTGTGATCTTGATTCTATGCCTCTGTTTATACAACCCAGGATTGTATTAGCTTTTTTGGTTGCTGCTACACACCGTTGGCTCATAATCAAGTGATCGTCCACTAGGATTCCAAGGTCCCTCTCACAGTTATTGTTTTTAAGCCGGGTCTCGCCCAATCTGTATTCGTGCCTTTGGTTTTTCCTGCCTAAGTATAGGACTTTGCTTTTCTCCACGTTGAAACTCATTTTGTTGGATAGGGCCCATTGTTCAAGTTTGTCAAGATCTTTTTGGATTCTGAGTTTGTCTTCTGGGGTGTTGGCTATTCCTGACAGTTTGGTGGCCTGGACCACATAATTTGCTAAGATAATGGTTGAGTTTTCACATCACCCTGAGGCACAAAATGTTTCACCCCTTTTCTCCTTGCTAAGGAGAGTATTGTATGAACCCTGTTAATATTTGTGGACGCTGTTTCTGCAGTGCAGTGTATTTGTCATCTGTGTGGATAAGTGTAGACGTATTTTAGAAAGCACCACAGAAGCTAGTATGATTAGCAACCCATTTCCACCGGCATCTTGTGGCTTGAAGGATGCAACCATCATATTAGTCCATGTGTGACCCGTGTAGTCGGTCTGAAGGCATTTTTATGAGTGTCATTGCTCAACAGAAAGGTCTACTTAACGTCTTGATGGACTTTTGTGAGGCCAACCCTACTGTTGAAATAGGGTGACGTGTTTTTCCAGTAGGAGGTCAGTTCAACATATTGGCTGGCCAATAACAAATCCTAGCTCTCTCAGGATGTTTTCACACTAATAAAATACAATTGCTATCTTCACAGAATATGCTACACTCAGATCATATGATTTAATGAGATGGCCTGCTTCACACAACACGTTAAAACGATGAGCTCTGAAAACCTGCCACACTGCGTGCTATCTGACCCATCTTTTCACCGAGTCTCGTAGGATGTTGATACCAATTCTTTGCAATATCCAAAAGAATCTGCCCCACCAATCCGGTTCAGATATGAGAGTTGCTTCATCCTTCTGGATCCCCAAAGGCTTGAGTCCTCCTGGACCGGATCAAACCCAAATGTCCTGGTTCTGAGGAAGATGCCTCCAGAACGCTTTCAACTGGGGTGGGAAGAAAGCATCTACCTCCTTCCCACACCTTCGCTGCCCCACACGTGCACAGCTATGACTCGGAACACAGAGGAACGCTTCACTGGTACATTTTAGAGCAGGCAAAAGAAGAACTTGGCCAACTCAAGCGGGCTGGGACAACGGGGAGACCAGACATCTGATGAGCCAAACCAGAGATGTCCCCGCATGGATTTCACAGCCCTTGAAGACCTCACCAACCAACATGTCCAAGAGAGGGACAACTTTTGTAGAGCTGGTGAGAATTCATCAACCTACAGATTAGCCCATTCCTCCTATCCTTTGCCCGTTTTTTTCCTGCTCCAGTTAATGTCCAGACAAGGAGATATAAATAAGTAGCTGTTTTATTTTATCATCTGTACAAAACCCCTCCCCTGATACTATGAAAATAACTTTTAAAAGGAAGAATCGTGGCTGAGCAGAGGTGCAGGCTGGCAAGGGGGGAGACCGAGGCAGGTGCCTCACCTCCCACCAGTTATGGGCGGCAATGGACCAACCCCGACCCTCTGGATGGTTCCCTACCAACCACTCTGGTGGGTCCCCCAAACTACAGTCTTGGGCGGAAGGGGGAAAAAGGTTAGGTTAGAGTAAGAAAACTGCTGCTGCTCTCAGCAGCCCGAAGGGTGGAACAACAGAGATATCTCAGATCAAACTGTCTCCCTTCTGTTTTCCTTCTAGAAACATTTTTTTAAAAAATCCTATTCAGCCTTTTCATGACATATCCTTTGCCGTTTTTTTCTTAAAACCCCAAAGTTGACTTCTTCTCCACCTGAGCCCATCTTAAGAGAAAGGAAAATATTGTCCTCCTTTCGTCCAACTGCTTTCCAACAGCAACAGTTGATATGTGAAGAGATGAGAGTTTTACTTAACCTCAAGGGTTGCAGGTCCACCATGACTGAAGGTCAATCAAGGCCACCGCACAAGACCACCAGAGGCTACAAGTGAATTAACTCTCACGCCTTCAAGGGTGGGGAGAAATGCCATTGATAAGCCTCAGCCTCCTTCTCCAAGGCTCCAGTTCTGCCAAGGGAGCCTGGCACACTCCTACAGCCCCCTAAGTGCCCCATCCTCTTCTGTGGGTCATCCTTCTCGCCAGTTCTACCAGCTGCCCAGGGAATAGCAATGGGGTGATCTGAAGGACAAGTCCTTTCAAGGAAACGGCGCCCCCTCCCACATTGAGACACCGAAACCAGCCAATCGCCAACCGAGCAAATTCACAACTGGTCAGATGGACACACACACACACACACACACCCCGCCAGGCTGGGCTCTGCCAATAAGCTTCAGAAGAGATGGATAACAAATCGCCAGCAAAGAGGGGGAGGTAGTCAAGCAGCAGCGGGAGTAGCTGGGGAGGAACTGGGGAGGAACGGAGTTGGCCGCGAAAGAGGTGAGGGCAAAGTCATCATCCGCTGGATAGATGATGCGAGAAATTGAGGCCTGGCTGGCCTCCGAAAGGTGGAGGGGAGCCACTCTGCCCACCAAATGCACCCTGATCGTGGGGACTCTAAAATCCAAGAGACTCGCAGGAGTTGTGTGCACACCCTTCCCCCCCCCCCGGGAAGAGCGAGAAGTCAGCCAGATCCAGCCAGTTCCGCCAGAACGGTTTGTGCCTTCTCGTATATGTTGGGTCCGTTCAGACGCACAAGAAGAAAAGAGCAACCTTGAGGAAGCAGAGCTGCCTCAGCAGGGAGGGTGGAAGAGAGTCACCACTGCCAGCCCCCCCCCTGCCACTTTCACTGGCACTGCCACAAGCCACACTGGTGGGGCCACTCCGGGCTGCCACCCGCCTTGCTAAGAACCTTCCAAATCTCTAGCTGGAGGTGACGGTGGAGCCACTGCTGAGCCGGACAATCATCTGCTGGCACTCGTGGAAGGTCCATTTGTCGCCCAGCTTCTCCAGGGAGCGGGCAGCCTCGGCCAGCATGCCCCCCCTTTGGCCTGGTGCCAAAAGCAAGGCGGGAGGGAGGTAGGAGCAGGCCAGCTGCAAGGCTTCTGCTTGTTCCCGGGCAGTGGGGCGGCTCTCTTGTTCACCGGCTGGGAGGGGAGAAAGGGAGGAGATCACAGGAAGCAGGTGGACACCGCAGTGTGTAATTTTAGATCGCCTGGGTGCATCTGCGGCACCCACAAATGCGTACTGGCCCAATGGCTTGAAGACCCAGCCGCATTTTCAAAAGCCCACCCGCCTCGGAAGACCTGCCGAAGCTTGCAGGTGCTCACCTCCTTTGGTAGTAGAAGGTCCTCTCCTGCGGAGGCTTCGGTCAAGCAATTGGTGGGTCCGGGTGGGGCTGGCTCGGGTCATCAGTCGGGCAGTTGCCTCATGGAGGAAGACCTGGAGGAAGAGGGAGAAAAGTTAACTCTCGTGAGAGCATTTCCACACACACACACACACGCGCACCCAGAAATCTTTTCCCCCTCACACCCTTGGGACAGTCCTGACCTCAGAAGCCAACTCAGCCCAAGTGTTCAACCTGGGCCACAACTTGGGGTTGAAGGAGGCCGTCAATGGAGCGACCTCCTTCAGGCGGGCCTTTCCGTGTGGCTTTGCCCTCCCCCCTCCTGCCAGCCCAGAAATCTGACCCATATTTTATCACATGAGCGCCAGAAAGCTTCTACCACCTTCCCCATCCTCCGGGGGCACCTTTCAGTGGTCCAGAGGTCAAGTTCTCTCCCCTTAGTTTAAGGGAAGGACACCCCGGGCCGCCATTCACCCTGTGCATTGCAGGCTGGTCTGCTTGCGCCAAGCGGCGGAGAGTGCTGAGGTCCTGCTGAAAGCCACGCAGCTCGAGGGCAGAGGCCTGGTAGCGGGCTCTGTGGGGTGGGCCCCCCTGCATCTGCTGTTGCCAGAACCTGGTGCGAGTGATCAGGAGCAGGTCACACAAAAGGAACTGCACCGCCTGAAAGGGGAGAGAGACACAAAGGAGAGTTGTAGCTGGAGGGTGGAAGAGCGTGTTTGTTTTGTTTCCCCACATCATGTGGGTGAGGGGAAAAGGTCTGTCTCTGCACTTCGGAACTAGGGAAGTCCCACTTCTGCCCTCTTTTCACAGGCCCTTCCGCTGCATGGGTGCTGCCCCAGGGCTGCACTGAAGGGGCATTGCACATCTTCACCTGCACATGCAATGCAACTACAATGCACCACCGGCACAGCCACAGTGTCTTCCACATCGCATCTCCCGACTGACATGGGGCTCTCCGCTCTGCATTTCCCTTCCCACTTTTTATCCCACCTTCCTACAGCCGTGTGCTCCCCTGATTCCAAGCTCCAGCCTCAGAAAGCAAGGAATACATCGGAGAGGCAGGAACCTGCTGACACGACAGAGCTGTTGCGTCAGCCCAGATCTGGCACTTCCACCGGGAGGATTGCCCAGGATCCGTTGACTTGGCACAGAGGGAGGCAAGAAACAAGAGTTTAAGCCCCGAGCACAGATCTCCGTTGAGGCACCGATGGCTAAATATTGTGGTCAGCAAATCTTCTCTGGATTATCTGCTTTTTTCTGGTCTGAAGGAAAGAGAGGACTTAGCCCTGGGTTGTGTCTGAATGTTGATAGCAGGCAGGCCCATTCCTAAGTGAGAGGTTTGGTGTCTGGAGAGCTGAGATTTGCAGCTGGGAAACCTAACCACCGTTCACCGGGAGCTCTTGGCAAAGATGAGCCAGAGGTTGGTGAACAGCTGGAGCAGGACCATTCGCCACTTTCTGTGAAGGTGGACCAGGAGGACGGTTATGGATCGGCCCAGAAGTCACCCTGTTTGCTCCGACCATGTTGAGCTCCATCCCTGGTTTTGTCCAACAGCCTCATTCGGAGTTCCTCCCTCCAGTTCCGCAATTCCAAGAGACCCTGAGAGCCCACCCGTTCCACCGACACCAAGACACCCCACGTGCAACGCACTCTGTCAATAGCGCTTGGAGTCGCGTTCCCTGCCAAGCTGTCCCGCAAATATTCGCCAGCTTTGTCGCACTGTCCCAGGCTGCTCTCCTCTTTGCCCAGCACCCGGGCGGCCTTGAAGGTGTGCAGGGCCGCGCGGGGAAGAGGGTTCCTGCAGCAGGGAGAAGAGCACACCGTTTTTAAACTCACCCAGGTGTGAAAACATCCATCCTAGGAGCCATACCACAATGGCCTGGAAACCCCCAGAGGTGCAGGGTGCGTTTCTGACATCCCAAGTTTCAAGCTCTTAAGATGGTGCTGCTCTCTAAAATGTGCTACTTTGCAGAAGCCAAAAGAAGGGAGGTCAAATGCCACGCCCCCCTTTTGGTCACCCCACAAAGAAGAATTCTGCAAAGTCTGAGAAATTAAGCAAGGTCACGTGGGTCCAACTGGGTTGCGGGAAGAAATGTTCGGCTTTCTTCTATTAATACATGAGCACAGCGGTCCCAGCTGTCTGTTCCTTCCCCGCTTCAGCTTTCCTGGGGAACTTGCCCCTGGGGGGTGCTTTAACGGTTTGCACCCATGTAGTACACTTACTCAGAGCCCTGGAGAGCCCGGGGCATGAATTCCACCAGAGGGTAGAGGCGTTCCATGGCCTCCTCGTCCGCTTGCAGTCCGTGGATTGCCATGGCGACCACAGACGCCCACCAGTGAGAAACAGGATCAGTCCCTAGAGATGGGAGAGCGGAACCCAATCACCCACCGCTGCAAACTCCTTCACACTCATGATGCCCGGGTCTATCTTGGCAATTCTTCCTCTTGCCAATTCCATTTCTTTTAGCTTCTCCACCTCTGCATTGCTTTCCAAATCCCCTCTTCCAGCCAGAGAGGTTTGGGAAGGCTCACCTGTGGCTGAGTCCATGTTGGTACTGATGGAGGGCATTGGGCTGGGGACAGCATCTGCACAGCTGTTGAGGAAATGCAGGTACTCCAGAGCATCTGAAAATTCCCTTTAGTGAGATGAGAGAAAAGCCGGGTGAGTTCAGCTACCAGCTCAGAAAGGCGAAGTCATTTGAACCTTCTGAGGATCAAGAGGAAAGAGTTTTCTGCTGCCAATAATAATCCTTCGGATGTTCCTGCTCAGATCAACCACTCTGGAAATTACTCTTGGGTAATGGCCATGAGTCTCTTTCCTTTAAGTCAGCATGTCCTTCTCCCAAAATCACCATAAGGTTGGGTGAGATATGGAAAGAGTTGGAAGAACGAATGAAGTGGGCTACACAGTCATTGCTCTTCCAGCCCATTGAGCTGAATTAACGGCACACACCATTACAGATACCAGCTCAACCTTGACATCTCTCTCCATCATTGCTGGTTTGGGGGAAACCAAACCTAAGAGGGGAGGACAGGAGGGCCAACCTTCTCTAGAGAAGGATTCTTCAACTGGAGCCCAAGGATTGGGAGAAGCATGGTCCTTACCCCTCACTGTGACTGGCAGGGGTTGGGTTGTCCAGCCGGGAGACGCAAGAAAGGGCTTTCTCAAGCAGGTGTTCTCGGAAGAGTTGTGTCACCTGAGCCAGGGGATTTGCTGGTGAGAGAAAGAGACCTGTCAGACAGCTCAGCCCAGCCATCTGAATCTCTCCCGATACAATCAGCAACTCAGGAGCCCCTTTAGCACAATGCAACAACCCAATTTGTGCCAACAATTCACGCCTCTCCAGTGATTACAGGGGCAATAGATGGACCCTTCGTGGACCAGAAGAGACAGAGACTGAAGGCTCAGATCTATGTGGTCAAAGTTAACATTCACCTGTCGGTCCTTAATTAACCAACCAGTCAATCAATCAATCAATCAATGAGTTTGCCCAACAGGGGTCTTAGTTGAGGGTTAGCTCCACGCCAAAACAAGCCAAGAAAAAAACTAACTCTCCTTAGGCTGGGTGAAAGATCTGGATTCTGGAATTTGCAGAATACGCTAAGCCCCATCCCACACTTAAGCATCTTGGCAAACAGGGCCAATAGCTCAGGGGGTCCTCATATCCAGCAATTGAAGTGAGAGGCACCCATAAGAATAGACTCTCCAACTCAGCTTTGTAGGGTCCGTTGCTATCAGTTTCTGTGACTACATTTCTAGACTATCCTTCAAGAATTGTCCAGTGCAGGCATTCCATATACTGATAAAAAAATAAAATTTCCCTTTTACAAAAGCACAGAACCATTAAAAACGCTAGGCAGCCTATCTGAAAGCCTCAGGTGGGCAAAAGATGCCCGTCTCTTTTGGGCTCCTGTCGAATCTGCAGGGCCAGGTCAGCTGCCCAGTCTCTCTGCTCCTTGTACCCCGCTCTACCTGGGTGGCTGGTGGAGCTGTAGATACTTTCCCGTGGAGAGCTTTTCACTGCCCAGTCGCCATCCACGAAGAACCGGTGTCCCACGGGGTGGCAGAGCCACTGGAGCGCAGGAGGGACGGTGCCATTGTGCGATAGCAGCACTTGCCGGGCACTGCTGAGGAAGAACCGCTGCGACGGGCAAGAAGGCGGGGTTAGTCTGTGGCATGGTGGGTTAACCTGGGCAGTGGCTATTTACAAGCCTTTCTTATGGCAAGGAAGGGGGTTATAAGAGATGGGAGGAACGGGGTGGAATTTCAGGGGCTCGTACAGCAGGTAATCCTCAATTTACAACTTACAACCATTCATTTAGCGAAGTTACAACGATGTTGAAAAACACTAATGAGTGTTGGCTGGCTGGGGAATTTTGGGATTTGAAGTCCACACCTCTTAAAGTTGCCAAGGTTGGACACCTCTGCCCTATGTCATTCTGGATAAAAGGCTGCCCAATCTCTTCTTCAAAACCTCCAGTGATGGGGCACCCAATGCTTCTGGCATTGCACACCCACAGACTCACTAACCGCTAGGAAGTGGCAACAGTGGTGGAGGCTGGTCTTCACGCGCAAGGCAGCAGCCACGTAGACCTCGGCCAGCGTGGCCACCGAGATGGCGTCCCCAGCACACTCGGCCAGGTTGACCGCGCTCAGCGCCATGTTGATGGCAGACAGGTGGCCTGCAACGTGCTTTCCTGGGGGAAGAAGGAAGAAGGAAGAAGGAAGAAGGAAGAAGGAAGAAGGAAGAAGAAAGAAGAAAGAAGAAAGAAGAAAGAAGAAAGAAGGAAGAAGGAAGAAGGAAGAAGGAAGAAGAAGAAGAAGAAGAAGAAGAAGAAGAAGAAGAAGAAGAAGAAGAAGAAGAAGAAGAAGAAGAAGAAGAAGAAGGAAGAAGAAGGAAGAAGAAGAGAAGAACACTCAGATGGCACCAAGGTGTTGCTGATCGTGTCTGCCCAGTGGGGAAAGCGAGGAGCTTCTGTCTTCAGAAGTCTTACCTGTCATGTGAAGCTGATGCAGCCGGTGGTAGACCAGGGCCGCGTCGCAGGCGCTCTTGCGCACGTCGGCCTTCAGCTCCTGATCTCGGAAGAAGCCCCCGGCTCGGCCAGCCAGCCAACGTCCTACCCAGAGACGCTGGAGGATGTGCCGGATCAGGTTCCACAAGAGGCTGCAGGTGAGGTCCAGGTTGGATGTGGGGAGGGGGCGTCTGAGTGCTTTGAGGGCTGTCCACAAGTTCTGGGATGCTTGTGCAAAATCCCCCTAAAGCAGGAGAGGAGACTTCATGAAGGAACGCAGACTAGGAGTTAGACTCAATGCAAACCCTCCAAGGACGAGGATTGGGGGAAGGCATCTTTCCGCCCAGGCTTTGATGGTTCTGTCTAGTCATTTCTCTTCCATTCTCTTGGACTACAAATCCCATCCTTTTAGCCATTCTAGCTGTTAGAAGACAGGACTTGGGGGCCACTGTAGCCGCCTACTACTGCTTTCCAATCCCTTGGAATACAACTCCCCATCCTTTTAACCATTATAGCTGGCAGAAGACAGGACTTGGAATTTTATAATTGGGTGCAATTACACAACTGCCTTTCTTAGTGATGGAAATTCTGGTCCCAACTGTGATTGTGAACTAAGGAATGCCTGTAGTGTGAGGATACTCCACACTTAGTTAAGGATGGTGTTAAGTGATGGCAGCTATCTCAAGACCTTCCTCAATCTGTGAAGATCCATCTCCCGTGTTGCTTTATTTCCACTGACTTCCTGTTCATTTTTTGTCTTGGTTCAAAGCGTTGACCTGGCATTAGAAACCCTGCCGGGTTTTGAACCCGATGCTGTATTTCCTTCCCCGAGGAAGGGAGGAAAATCCTGGAGTTACGTACCCGAGCCAAGTCAAGGTCCGCCTGCTTGCGGTGTCTCCAGAAGATGACCGAAGACTCCGAGTGGGGTCGTGTGATGGGCTCGCCGTAAATGAAAAGCCGGACGAAGGCACCACAAACGATCAGCAGGTTAATCATCCAGAAGAACAAAGTGGGGAGAAGCCACTGGAACTGGGGAACAGCAGCACCTGGACACGAAAGCCCAAATCAAGGGAGTGGGTGGGCATCTCTCAGACCCTGAGAAGCGCAAGGATGTCCCGGCCCCTCCAACGCGGAGAGGGCTCAGAACAGCAATGAAAACCCACCGGCATTG
The DNA here is from genome assembly GCA_023970755.1 of Azemiops feae. Lineage (NCBI taxonomy): Eukaryota > Metazoa > Chordata > Lepidosauria > Squamata > Viperidae > Azemiops > Azemiops feae. The sequence continues at coordinate 72,936 of JALGBA010000543.1, forward strand.
TTCTACACGCTGCTCCTAATACTTAACATGTTGCAGACAATTTCCTTTGGTATACAGGTAGATAAGACCCCACACACACACACCTCTTCCCCGTGTGCCTCTTGCTCCTTTCCTTTTCACCTTTGCACATTTTAAAATCAATGTTAGTTTAAAAATAAATTTTTATTGTTCCTTTTATTGGTTGTGAGCAGCCCAGAGTCGCTTTTACGCAAGATGGGTGGCATATATGTGGCATTTATTTATTATAATTAGATGATAGATAGATAGATAGATAGATAGATAGATAGATAGATAGATAGATAGATAGATAGATAGATAGATAGATAGATAGATAGATAGATAGATAGATAGATAGATAGATAGATAGATAGATAGATAGATAGATAGATAGATAGATAGATGATAGATAGATGATAGAGATTGCTGGATGGATTGATTGATGGATGGAATGTGATGGATGGATGGATGGATGGATGGATGGATGGATGGATGGATGGATGGATGGATGGATGGATGGATGGATGATAAATAGATAGATAGATAGATAGATAGATAGATAGATAGATAGATAGATAGATAGATAGATAGATAGATAGATAGATAGATAGATAGATAGATAGATAGAGATGGATGGATGGATGGATGGATGGATGGATGGATGGATGGATGGATGGATGGATGGATGGATGGATGGACGGATGGACAGATAGACAGACAAGTGTTTCTCAACCTTGGTAACTTTAAGAGGACTTCAACTCCCAGAATTCTAGGAGTTGAACTCTACTCATCGTAAAGTTATCATGGTTGAGAAACACCGAGATTGATAGATGATAGATGGTGATGATAGACAGACAGACAGACACAAAAATGAAGCCTTCTCAGTGGCCCCTGTCCTGCAGGCTGGGCCCAGGGGGTGTCTTTCACTCACTTTGTGACTCGTCCATGGCCAGGATGCTGCGCTTGGAACCATCATGGTTGAAATCCTCTGGAGAACCTCTGAGGCCAACTCCTCCCAGCAGAGAAGAAAGCGGGTTGAAGGAGAGACAGAGGAAGACAAACGCGCAGAGAGCCAGGCGGGACCTGTCCAGCATTCCCAGGCTGCCCGGTGGAGGGGCTGGATATTCGGGCTTCACCTACAAAGAACAGCCACTGGGTAAGTTTCTGAAAAGAGAGGGCGGGTCCAACAGCCACTCCATGACAATCTGGTCAGCCTTGGGTCGTTTAGAGGAAAAAGACAAAGCAGCCCCCTTGAATTTCTTTAGGGGTTGTTGGCCCCTCAGATCAGCAGAGGTTTCTCCGGGTCTCCGGGCCAACCCAATGGCCCAGGTTCTCCTGGAGCCTTTGTGCCCGTTCTCACCTTGGCCTCCTCGCACAAAGGGCTGTCTGGCTCCGAATCGGTTCCACTGATGCCGCCCAAGGAGAGCGGGCTGCTGTGCGAAGGGGAACCGGCATCTGAGGGTGGAGGCGTCAAAGCGTCCATCATCTTCATTCCTTCTGCCGGATCCTCCACGTTTCCACCACACGTGGCCACCAGGTCTTTCAGGGACTCTGCAGAAGGAGAGAGCGGAGCAAGGGTAGAACCGAGATGGGCTTCTCACATCATGGAACATCCAGACTCTCTGACCAGTTAGGTTTTCTTGAGGAAGGCTGAAGAGGTTGAATTCCTACAAGGCGAGCAATCATCCAATGGAACCGCAAGTGGGTTCAGCCAACGGTTATTCCAAAAATCGAAGAAAATATATTCAGTCTCAGCAGAAATCAGATCAAAGTCTGTCCTCACTGCCGCTAGCAGGGAGTTGACAGGAAAAAGTGTCTGAGAGAAGAGGAATTTAGGCAAAAAACCACCAGTTTTTCCCAACAGGATCCAGCTGTTTCTGCTGATCACTAGGCAATGTTGACATTGGCTTCTTGGTAGGTGGCGAAAATCCACCCCAAGTTAAAAAAAAGATCTCTGCTTTCCCTCAGGGTCCCGAAGGCAACTTGTAGATTAATCTGCCAGCCTGGTCTTGACATCCCTCCCTGCTGACCTCCTTGGTCTCAAACCCACAAGAAGAAAAGGGCCCCTGGTTTGTGTGTGTTTGTGGGGGGGAGGGGGTGTACGTGCATGAAACTCACTGTTGTTCTGTGCTGCCATTTTGAGGGCCATGTTCTCCCCCTTCAGCTTCTGGTTGGACTGCTTCAGATAGCGGATGTAGTCAATGGCTTTGCGCAAGATGGCTGACTTGTTCAGCTGCCAGTGGAGACAAAGAGAGAGGCTGGGTTTATGGGAGTCCAGCCAAAGGCACCTTCTTGCTACGTGACCTGAATTTGTCTAAAATGGACAAAGCTGCCTTGGGATATCCCTGGCCCAGCCTCATATCTAGCTGAGTTCCGTCAACTCAAGTCACCATCAAGATTCCAAGGAGAAAAAAATCATGTGCTTTCTGCTGTTCCTACATTAACAATGAAGAGCAAACCAAAATAAGAAACCAACAGAGCAACCTAGACATGATCAAGGTCAAACCAGGTTTCCTAAGCAAGAAACACCCAAGCATCTGCCATGACTTTCCTCCCATATCAAAGAAAGAGACATCTACATTTTCACAGGTGAAAACTCCCTGACGGTTAAGATAGGAAAGAGTTTTCCAAGCAAGGACTCCATGGTCTAAATAAACTCCCAGGACATCCACCACCCCACAGAAACAGGTGTAGCTACCTTGGCTTCTGTCCCCACGACCAGGGCCTTCAGCTCAGCTATCTTGTCATTGATGGAGGAACGATAGCGTTTCTCAATAGCATTGTGAGCGGTGCGCTTCTCGCCCTTGTTCTGGCTGATCAAAGGCTTCCCGATGGTCAGGCGGTTGATGGGCAGCTTGTCGGTGTCCATCATCAGTGGCACTGTCGCCAGGATGGTACCCCTGCTCACCAGGGTCTGCAAGGAAGGGGAAGAGAGGAGCCGCAGAGAACTTGAAGACTTCACCATGAACATTGGCTGTCCTGGGGCAGGAGAGGTCAAGCTGAGCATGATGTGGTCTCAGCTGGCTGAGGAGAGAGCTAAGAACATTTCAGGAGGACTCTGCTGGCACATATTATTAGCACAATGTATGTGTAACTCATTTCATTCATTGGCTTTCATGAACTACAGCTTATCCTGGGGAAAGTGAAGGAAAGATGAATGTGGGAGCAGCTGGACAGAATTCTGTTTTTCTCCATCACACTTCAGCACATTCTCAATATCACCACCTTCTATTGGTGGCACAGTGGGCAGAATGCAGTATTGCAGACTAATTGTGCCAACTGCCAGCAGTTCGATCCTCACCAGCTCAATGTTGACTCAGCCTTCCATCCTTCCGAGGTGGGTAAAATGAGGACCCAGATCGTTGGGGGCAAAAAGGCTGACCCTGCAACCCACTTAGAGAGGGCTGGAAAGCACTGTGAAGCAGTCTACAAGTCTAAGTGCTATTGCTATTGTAGGACCCCAAAATAAGCTGCTATGAAGGAATCAGGTGAAGTTTTGGGCAGATGTCTCAGATGTGCAAAGGGGAGAGAATTCTCAACCCAAAATTTGAGAATTAAAAAAAAAGAAGAAATGGATCAAAAGAGGCAGGGGACCCAAGACTCAGAGAAATAGGACCTTACTGGCATCTGCAAGGATGTTGAGGAGACCACTGAGCTGGTGTTCGGGGTTTGGGCTCCAGAGACCGTGGTCAGAAGGAGGGAGTCGGCCTTGATGAAGTGGGGCTGCAGGAGGACCTGTGGGAAGAAGGCGTGGTCAGGACCAAGCATGGATGTGCACGAGGGAAGAGGGTGGTCCCATCTCCTAAGTCCTACTCACCGGCACTTGCTGGACCACCTGGGGGCCGCTGGCAGCCAGAAGCTGTTGGGGGGCGATGTTCTGGAATGGCGTTGGCTTTGGTGCAGGCTGCGTCTGCTGGGGCTTGGGGGAGACCAGCGGGGGTTGCTGGGGTGTCCCTGCTGGCTGGGGAGCTGGGAAAGAAACCCCAAAAGATTGGAGATGCAACTTCTACAGCAACTGGGCAGACCCCTGGGCCAGGCCCACCCACAGAAGCCTGGCACACACAGGTAGAGCTAACCTTGGAGGTGCCCTCAAGAACCCTGCTGGGTCACAACAGGCAAATGAGATGATGGGAGGTGTGGTCCAACAGCTCTGGAGGGTTCTCCAGACATTAAGGCAAAGCCCTCCGGACCTATCTTTCCAGTCCTTAGAGACCTTGGAAGCCCCGGCCGTGAGCCTACAGTCTTTCCTTAAAGATGGGACAACCTATCATGGTCTGAAAACCTTGAGCATGATGGTGTGATTTTTCAGACCCACCTCCAGAAACTCATTCTTCTTGGGGGGGGGGGCAACTATTTCAGCCAGACCTTGTGGTCGTGTCTTTAGGAACCACTGTGCTGTCAAGTTAATAGACAGTGGAAAGTCTCATTCTATTTGCTCAGGGGAGCTTTGATGACTTTATATTCCAGTATTTGAGGGGCTGCCACAAAGAAGAGGCGGTCAACTTATTTTCCAAAGCTCCAAAAGGCAAGACAAGAAACAATGGATGGAAACTAAACAAGGAGAGAAGCAACCTGGAGCTAAGGAGAAACTTCCTAACAGTTAGAACAATTAACCCAGTGGAACGGCTTGCCTCCAGAAGTTGTGGGTGAGCCATCACTGGAGATTTTTATGAAGAGACTGGATAGTCACTTGTCTGAAATGGTATAGAGTCTCCTGCTTGAGCAAGGGGTTGGACTAGAAGATCTCCAAGGTCCCTTCCAGCTCTATTCTGATTGACTTCATGGAGGTCCGTTGGGAGGCCCAGACAAGGCTCACAATAGCAAATTAAGCTCTCTTCCCATCCTTACCAGAAATACTATTTTGGTTCTGGAAATCCATCAAGGGCTGGGTGGAGAAAGGCAGCTGGGCAGCTGGAACAATATTTGGAGAAGGTATCCTGCCGGTGGGCAGCTGGCTTTGAGTTGGGCTGAGCGTTGAGGCCAAGGATTCCTCTTTGACATCCACCGGAGATGGTGGCATGTTCAGGCAAGCGGTGGGCAGTGTCTGGAAGCTGGGTGGAGATGTGGGTGGAAGGTGGAACAAGCTTGGGGAAGAGGGGGCCTTTGCCCCCAAATAGTTGCTGAAGAGGCTGTGTCCATGGGGGTTCAGATCAGGAGGAAGCTGAGAGCCAAAAGATGTGTCCATCAGACTGGAGAAGTCATTGTCTTCGGTGGTGATCAACTGGAGCATATCTAGAAAGCCCAGGGCAGAACGAGAATCATGATTCTGACCTGGAGGATCCCTGCTGAGGACTATTTCAAAGGGATGACGCAAGTGACTTGGGAAGGTTTACAGGGCTGAAGAACGTATGGGATTTAGGGCAGGGGTCTCCAAACTGGGCAACTTTAAGACTTGTGGACTTCAACTTCCAGAATTCCTCAGCCAGCAACGGTGGCTGGCTGAGGAATTCTGGAAGTTGAAGCCCACAAGTCTTAAAGTTGCCCAGTTTGGAGACCCCTGATTTAGAGGGAGAGAGGAGGGGGGGGTAGAGGGAGGACAAAAGGGCGGAACAGCACCACTGCCTGATATTATGAATGCATTTGAGCCAGGATTCATGAAATTCCCGTCCTCTAACCCTGATCGAATTCCTAGAAACTGCCTGGGGACTGCAACTCTCTGCAGGAGATGGGCAGTTAAGAAAAATGAAATAATAAAATAAGTAAACTGGTACCCAGAAGGAGTGTAAAAATGTCTTCATTCATCAACCGGAAGGAAAACAGAAAAGGGCTCAACTCTGACCATGCAGAGAACACATTCACACAACTCTGGCATCCAGGAGTGGGCAGAAACTGGGTCAGAAGATGGTTCTCTTGAGGAATTATCACAGGTCCTTCTGGGCTGTGGCTTCTGCAAGCCAGGATGGGCATCCACATCCTTATTTTCAGCCAGGCAGGTGAGAGTGGGTGAGAACTGGATCATGGGGAAGGTTGACCCACTTACTCTCTATGAATGTTCAAGGAAACCATCTGGAACCCTCTTTTGGTGCTACCAAGTCTGGGTTCCAATTCCAGGATCCAATGTCACCAGCTTCTGGTTATTGCCATCTCCTGAGAATCACAACTCAACATGCTCCGCTTTGGGTAAACAGATTCCCTATTTTGGCCGCCTCCCACGAACTGACCTTAAATTAACTGAATCCAGCTGTTCTTGCCTTGTTTTCTGGCCCAGGAAAGTGGGGGGGGGCAGGCTTCCCTGCATGTTTTAGTCTTTCTAAATGGAGCATTCAGCTTCCTTCTAAATTCTTGGCGCTTGGAACATCTGCTGGGTCTGACCGAGAAACCTTTGCCCTGTTATTCGTAAAAGCTGGCTAAAATAAAATATTGTGTCTTCTTTCCAGCAAGCAAGCAAGCAAACAAACAAACAAAGCTGACGAATTACCATTTCAAATGATGGTGGTTGGGAATTTTGCGGGCAGAAAAATGGGTTGGTCTCCGGTAGGGGCTGCGGGCACAAAGGTCACCCCTGCCGCAACTCTAGAGGGGCCCATTGCACCCCAATTCCTCCACCCTGCAGGACTGTTCCGACCCCTGCCAGAAAGGGCCAGTTGGGGGGGGGTCTTTTTCCCCACCCGCCAACACCTGCTGATCCACCAGCATTGCAGGTGCACATCTGGAGAGCCCCCCAAAAAAGGATTTTACTTGCAACGAGAAAAAAAAAAAGTCCCGTTGCAAGAAGACAAAACGGGCGCCTTCCAGAGAGACCCGCCTTTGGTCCTGGGGAAAAATGAGGCTTGCAAACCCTGGTTGCACCCTTGTTGGGAAACTTGGGATCTGGGTTTGTTTGGCTGTTTTTTTCCCATCCTCTCTGGGCCCTCCCCCCCTCCCCCCCCCCAGCCTGTTGGAAAGAGGGTTACATGGTGAATCACAGATTTAGCATGAGGTGATCAGGCTGGGCCAATCAGGGCCGGGCGAGGAGCTGCTGCAAAGCTGGAGCGTGCGGCTCCCGGGTTACTGCCGTGCATTCGGCATTAACCCTTTCCCTGCCTCTGGCGGCAGAGGGGGTTACTCCAGGTCATTGCACGGTTAACCCGTTCGGGGCTGGAGCTTTGCAGAGGACAAGGGAGGCCTCGCTGCTTTTGGGGTTCACCTTTCTGGGTTTGAAACAGGCTTTGCCAGATGGGGGCCCTTAGCTGGGAGAGGTGGCATCCCAGGTAAAATGTCCCAGGGGCTCCCCCGATTTTGAACTCATTAAAGGTTCCCCGAGGAAGCTAAGGCTGTGAAAAAGTCTCCTGTCAATCTGGCACGGGGTGGGTGAAGGTGGGAAAAAACACAACGTTCCTGGTGTTCTTAACAACAACACCAGCAGGCAGAAACTGATCTAGACCTGCTCTGTGGTTTCCCTCCAGCCCTGTTCGACTCTGGTTTCCATATTCTTCAGTCAGCCTAATCAATGGCTGGGGATTATGGGGATGAAAGTCTTGCACGGTGGGCGAGCGGAGGTTTGGAATGGATGCTTTCAGGAGAGTTCTTTTCTAAAAGTTTCTGAGCTTGCTTTGCTTTCAGAGAAGGTGAATTCAAAGCTTTCCAGGGTTGGTGGTAAAACGTGGTCTCTGGGGATCAAGCTGCTATTAGGTGAGGGGTGTGGGCAGTGAAAAAGCTGGCAACTAACAAATTGCCAAGGATGATTGCATGGCTTGGAGCACGAGAGAGTCTAAAGCAGGTTAGACTGTTGCCAGCTCAGCACCATCCTCTTGCATCCTGAAAACCTCCTGGAAGAAATCTGAACTCGTCTTACCAAAACCTCAGAGGAACCTGTTACCCTTTTTCCTGACTAACCGGTGGTCTTCAAAGGCACAAATGTTCATAAGCCACGTCTAAAGCCACTTCACGCGGCTGATAAAGCACGCTGGGGCTCACAAACGCATCTGGCTTTCAAGAGCATCGGTTACTCAGAAAAAGGGCGACCAGATTCCTCCTGGATTGGGTCTCCTCCGACCACCTCATCTCTCATAATTGATCAGGTGATGCATCTAATTTTGGGAAGGGTGGGAGTCCCAGCACATCTGGAGGGCCACTGCTTTGGGGAGGAGTGACAGGCATCCCTGGGAAAAGGAAGGAAGGAGCTGCCACATTTTGGCCAATATCCAGTGTTGTTCAGACGGCCAAAAAGTGCCTCCTAAAAACAGAACAGATTTTGCTCGGAAAGAATAAAGGAAGGATTTAGGAGGTGGATAAACACACCTGAGGTTACCTGTCTCCCAGAAAAGGTTGAAAGCTTTTCCAGAAGGACTTTGGGAAGACATCATGCTATGTTGGGTTTCTAATGTATGTCCGTTATCTGGTTTTGGTATTTTTATGTCTTGGTCTCGTGAGCTATAGAGAATCTATTTATGATTGCAAAGGGATATATATATATCTGAGAAATAAGCAAACAAATAATTAAAGGTCTCACAATAAGTGGCTTGGGTGATGTCTGATTCTTGGGGTGTTTGCTTTTTGTCTTTCTGGTGTTTTGGAGAAGTGGGGCTGTGATTTTTCATGTTTATATATATATATAAATCTCATGTAAAGCAGTTGGGAATCCTATGGTTCGCTATATTGATGCTTTGCTCACATTGGGACTTTTCTTGGGATTATTTAAAGAAGTTTTGGAAGCTGCCTGAAGTCTTGGGAGGCAGGAAGTAGAGGAAGATGCGTAATAATAAACCAAAATGAAGCAAATCCGACCTCAAGGCGCAGCCAACACAATCACACCAAAATAGAAAGTTTTGCCACCCAAAGGAAGGTGGCGAGATTCAGACAAGGCTGATGGTACTTCTCTGGCTGGCCTTCCTGGGACCTGCTGGGGGGGGGGCACAATAAAGATTTGAGCATTAAGCCAGCTCCCCATCATCTGCCCCAGTTGCCTGTTAACAGCAGTCACGGTTGAATTTTCAAAAATCCAGTGTGATGCTTTTTTTTAAAGGGCACCTTAAATCTTCCCTATGCTAGATCTTTTTAGGACTCTAGTCATTTGCTCTTTAAGATATAGAGTCAGCTCAAGTTAGAAATTAAAGTGGAAGTAAAAGGGGTTTAGTCTTGGGGGTAAAAGTTAAACACCCATGAAGTGTACAAAGGGGGACTTTAGGGGTGTTGAACCTTTTAGAGGCGTATAGAAAAAGAAATCTGGGAGAGGTCCTGAGAAAAACTCGCTAAAATTTCTTCTACAACGCCTCCCCAAATCCTATCACAGCCCTTCTCCATCTTGACTCTGGCAGCCATACCCATCATCCCCGGCTCACATGGATGGACAGTGATGATTGCTGGAGAGCAGCGACATTCTGACCCAAGATAATGGAGAAACCTTCTACTCTGCCAGCAGGCCCAAACACGGGCATCCATTCCTTTCAAAATTAAATCCGTTTTTCTCCTCCACTCCCTCATGTCCAGGGAAGTTTATATCACACATGCTCCTTGGTCTTTTTCTCCAGAACAACAACCCTGCCAGGGAGGCTGCGGTGGGCGAATGCACCTGGCCCAAAGCCTCTCTGTCAGCCTCCCCAGCTGAAGGTGGACTCGAACCCAGGTTCCTTACCCTCAATGTTTAGCTGAATTCCTTTTTTTTTTTTTTCCTGTCCAGTTTTAGACTGTCGGCTCATTGGAGCAGAGATTTATCTGCTTGCAAGCAGAGCCATTAGCAGTGGTTCCTCAACCAAGCAGCTTGAAGGCGGGTGGACTTCAACTCCCAGAACTCGGCAGACAGCCATGCTGGCTGGGGAGTCCTGGGAGTTGAGGTCCACCCATCTTCAAGTTGCCAAGGTTGAGAAACACTGCATGAGAAGGGAAACAGGAATGAATAGATGCCCAATTATAACGCCAGGCATCGGTTGGGCATTTCAGCTCCAGCTGCTCATTGCAAGGCTGTTTGGGCAGCATTTCCAAATGAGCCCAGGCTTGGGAAGCCCCCCTGCCCAGCTCCTCCCTCTGCGGAAGACCCTGAACCTTCCTCTCCCAGCGCAGATGACCGACAGTAACCCAGCCCGTGACGTCAGGCCTCTCCACAGACACCCGGTAGGAAGAGGTGGGCAGGGCCTGGAGGGAGAGCTGCCAGCCCTGGCTGCCAGCCCAAGCTTCGGGGGAATGGCGGGGCTTTTTCGCCGCCGTTCTATCCCAAAGGCTGCTCTTGTGTTCCCTGGATCTTCTTCTGCTCCCCACCCGCTTGTCACAACGACCCAAAGGGATGTTATTGTCCTTAGGCTAAGCACATGGGTCCTGGCACTCTCCCTGCAGCTCCACGTGGATGCACCTCAGACCCCATGGTGCCCAGCCTGCCTGGCCAAGCATGGGACCTGGAGTCCACCCCACCGGGCCTGGGAGGGTCTCTGCCAGGGACGCCACAGGCTCTTCCAACCCAAGGGGGACCGTCTCCCAATTTTCTGGCAGGCGCTTCCCATCTTCCCTCGCCAAACACACCCAGCCTTTCCCCACGCGCGACGGATGGGGAGCCCCGTTTCCCTCCTGAAGCGGGGGATGCCATCCCACTGAAAGGCGTCGCGGACCGGCGGGGGGAGGACAGGGGTGGGCAAGCAGCCCGGGTGAAGGCTGAGCAGGCACTTTAGGCACACGCAGGCGCGCGCGCACACACACACACACTCGCCTGCGCCCGGCGCTCTTTGCAAAAAGCCCGAAAGGGAGCCGGCTTGGGACACGGAGGGGAAGACCCTCCGTCGGAGGAACCTCCTGACCCGAGGCTCCTGGGGCCGGAGGGGAGGGGTCTTCCCCGGCCGGGGGTGCCCAGGAAAGGGCGACGCGCCCCTTCCCACCTCCCTACCGTCAATGTCGCTCAGGAGGGCCGTGTCGATCTCGGTGCTTCCGTGGAGCGTCAGCGAGAGATCCAAGCCGTCCAGCGAAGACTCTTCGAAGGGGTCCATCGCGGCGGAGCTGTCCCCAGCGCCCCTCGCCCCCTTGCCGGAGGAGCCCCGCCTTGTGGGGCAGAAGAGGCGGGGATTTAGAGGATGGGGAGAGGGAAGGAAGGCAGGGAGGGAGGACAAGCGGAGGCGCCCGGGTCACACTCCGGGCTGTCTCCCGTCCTCGGTCCCCGAAAAAAGCCAGCCAGGCAAACCCACCCACTTTCCGCGGGGGTCTCGCGCTGGGCTCTCCCGGCTGCGCGAGGCTCCTGCCGCGGCTGGAAGGAGACGCGGTCAGTTGTGAACCGTAGCTCAGACCTGTGACCACTGGTGGGGAGGAGCCTGGCCTGGGGCTCCGCCCCTCCGCTTCTTTCCATTGGCGGGGGGGGAGGGAGGGAGGGCGTGAGCCGCGGGTGCTTTCCGAGACTTGAGGCATCTTTGCGAAACGGGCAGGCGGCGCATCTTTGCGCTCCGAATCTGGTCGGGCTGGCTGGCTGATGGTGGTGGTGGTGGGGATTGTGCCCCTGTTAGATTTGGGGCGGGGGTGGCAATCGACAGTGTGCTTTCCGTGCAGGAAGAACTGCACCTGTTGGGTTCCTGCCACACAGCTGGAAGAGGCAGAGCTGGGAACAGGTGGGAGGAATATGGGGCTGTTCAGGCTGACTAGAGGAAAAAGGGGAGCCCCTTCTCTCAACCTTGGGCAACTTTAAGGGGGAGGGACTTCAACTCCCAGAATCCCCCAGGCAGCACAGGAGTTGAAGTCACCCCCCCCTTAAAGTTGCCAAGATTGATAAACATTGCTTTAGCACGTGACTTTTGCAAACGGCAGCAATTGCTTCCTTTACCTGGGAATTGAGTGTGGGAAGCTGCTGTAATTTTGCACACTTAGGCTAGTTTAACTGGCACTCCACCCTTTTTAAACCTCTCATCCCAGTTAACTCAGAGAACCAGTTCAAGATAGGGTTAAGAATTGTGATAGTGACGAATATCGATAGCTCGGGTGGAGGATGAGGGTGGAGTTCTCCGAGCTTGTGGGCTGGTTTCTCAACGTTGTGTTACCATCACAAGGTCTACTGACCCACATAAAGTCCTTATAAGCAGAATAACACCGACACTGACATCCCCTAAATTCTGCTGAAGATGTTACTTAGCCTGGTAGTGAAACGTTCGGAGACCCACCCACAAGCTCGGAGAACGACTCTCCACCCTCATAGGGTTAAGAACTACCCCAAGCATGAAGTTATGCAACTGACATCCCAACACCAGAATGCAAAATAACAGAGCTGGAAGGGACCTTGGAGGTATTCTAGTCCAACCCCCCTGCTCAAGCAGGAGATCCTATACCATTTCGGACAAATTGGCTGTCTAGTTTTGTCTGAAGTGATGGAGAAGCCACAACTTCTGGAGGCAAGCTGTTCCACCGGTTAATTATTCTCACTGACAGAAAGTTTCTCCTTAATTCTGGGTTGGATTTCTCTTTGATAAGTTTCCAACCGTTACTTCTTGTTCTGCCCTCGGGTCTTTGGGAAATAGGGTGAGCTGACAAGAAATTGTGTAATAGATTCCTTCATGTGCTGCAGATACCCACGATGGGTCCAGAGAGATTTCCCAGAGAGTGGTTTATAGCTTTTAGAGCAGTTTATGATTGGAATTTTTGGCTATCAGACTGAGAGGGAACCCCAACAATATTGCAATAAAAATGGGGGGAGAGCAGGAGGGGAAAAGTGGGGACAGACAACACGGAACCCCAACGCAAGGAAGGATTCAAGGGAAGCCGGCCACGGAGTTTGCAAACAAGACCGGCTCTGCCTTGGATCGTTCCAAGAAAGGCACCCCAAAATCAAAGAGGCTTGAACGTTTCAGTTCAGATCAATAAAATTACAGAATTACATCACACCACCAGCAAAGAAAGTTTGGGGAAACGTTTCTCTTGCAAGTACAGAATAAACTGAAGATTAAACCTATGGAATTCACTGCCACTAGATGTGTTGACTGCTTTAATAGCTAAGTTCAGGCAGTTTTCCCAACAAGGTGCTCCATTCTTACTGGACTTTTTTTTTTATTTCCAGATTCCTTCCCAACTATTTAGATTTCCCCCGTTTTTAAAAAAAAATGTTTTCTTCATGTTCATCCCCTAAGTCACTTGGGCAACCTAGGAATTTTCTTCTATTGCATGTTATCTAAAATGGCCTTTCTCAGCCTGACACTGGTCAGCTATTATAATCCTCAGTCAAGACAGCCTACATGTTCGGGGCAGTCTACTAAATAGCAGTGGTTGGTGGCCTAGTTTGCTAATTCACATCTGAAATTCTTACTCCCACTGCTTCTATTGCTGTCTATTACTACTACTAATAATATTTTCTATCAGCTTTGTATTGAACCCATGTTCATCTCGGAAGAAGGCAGCCCCAGTTTCTTCCAGCTACTTTTCTGTGTATGTACAGAAACGGGAAAACCGGCTTCCCTAGTTTAGTAGTTTTATGTCTATGGTAGGTGCTGCACCAGATTCAAATCGGTTTCCCAAAGAATTCAAAGGACCGGTTTTAATCTGTATAGCTCCAGAGGTATTGAACAAGGTATGCTGTCCAAGATGGTTGGCTATATAAATATTTTAAATGAATAAAAGTGTTGCCCTCGGGGGTTCCTGCATTCTGGGAAGTTCAAGGCACAAGAGTCAACAAGTCATCCATCCGCATTAAAGGCCCCAGCAGTGAAGAAATACACCTCAGATTAGCAGCTGATGGCCTTGAAGAAGATATTGAAATGCTGTGGCAGGTCTAAACCTTCGAAGATCAGAACCACACAAATCATGACCGCCTCTATGGAATCTAAAGTTGACTTTTTGAAGAAGCAACATAGGAAGAGTATTAATGCCTTTGAATGTTGGTGTTGGAAAAGATTATTGAGAAGGTCGTGGACAGCCAAGGAAGCAACCAATGGGTCATCAAACAAATAACCACAGATGATCCTACTTTGGACATATTATGTGAAGGCCTAGCTCTCTGGAGAAAGCTCTGACGGTGGGAAAAGTGGAAGGAAAGAGAAGAAGACAACCCGCAGTCAGTTGCAGTGGTGATGGATCCACTATTGGAAGACCTAAAAGACCACATTGGGGGAGACCCTCCTGGGAAAAAAACTATATTATTGCTAAGAGTCAACAATGACTTGATGTCATATTGTCGATGCTGGAAAAGGCGGAAGGAAAGAGAAGGGGACAACCAGCAGCCAGGTGAAGGAACTCAGTGGCCACAGCAATGGAGGCATGGTTGGAAGACCTGAAGGACCAGTTTAGGGCAGATGCTCTGGGAGAACATCTCTCTCTGCGGCAGCTAGGAGTCAAAAACAACTTATTGGCACGTAATCAGTCAATCGATCAAATGGAGCAACCGGTAATTGCTTCTTTATGAGTTCAGAATCCAGTTCGGGACCGATTCCCCTGGAGAAGGTCTGTCTATGCTATTCTTGACTGACGGCCATATTCAACCAAAGATGTGGCGGTTTTCCAGTTTTGGTACTTCGGTTTGCAGGTGGCCCAGAGATATGAAATGTTGGAAGTGTCCAAGTATTGGGATATAAATCATCAATGAATAAAATGCCGAATCGGCATCGGGAATTAAACGCTATGCACTTCTAACCCTGTGATGAGATGGGCGGTGAATAAATTTAATAAATAAATAAATAAAGGTTCCATTTCATGAACCATCGCTGGGCTTTAATCATTGCCTCCATGAATTTATCCTCAATTTGGGAGAGAAAAACCTCGCGTGACTTTATCTGACAACCCTGCAGGGTTGTTGTCCCCTCCTGGGTCGACTTAGATGGGACACCTACAGCTCCTATCAAGAGGTGAAAGAGTTCATTCTTGTCAATCCCACGCCTGGGCGGGGCCCCGAGGCACAGCAGCCAATCGGCAGGAACCTAAACAGAGCTGCCCCTGGCGGGAAAGCTTGGTTGAGCCGCAGGGAAACACCCTCGTAGTACCAGCCGGCTCAGCCAATCAGCACGCGGCTCCGCAGTGGAGTGATTTCGCGTCACGGCTCAGGCTCGAGGATTACATCATGGGGGCGGGGATCCCCCTCCTCCACGTGGAGGAGAACGCGAGGACCCGCCCACCGACGTGCCTGGGGGGCGGGGCCAAGATTTAAACGGGCCGCGCGTATTTTCTGGTCCTTCGCAAGCAGGAAACCGGGAAGCGAGTTGTCCGCCCTAGAAGGAAACAGAATCGGGTTAAAGTTTCGGGATCCCCCATTTCTCCAAGTGGTGGGTGGGTGGGAGCAACGGTGCAAAGTTTGAAACATAGCCTCTGAGCATGGGCAGACGGTTCCCCGCCCGCCTTCTCCATTGTACTCAGCTTTTCTCATCTGGGTGGCCTCCAGATAAGTTGGACTACAGCTCCCATCTTCCCCACACGCTGCGGCAGCCAGGAGGGATAACTGGCTGGACTCGGAGGGTGAAGAGCGAAGCCCTTTCCCACGTTTGCTGGTGCCAGCTTTGCAACCGAAGCAGCTGCCCAAATGCAGGATTTGGCATAATCAGCCAGGGGGGTTGCCAGGGGCTAGCAGCCCTGAGCCCCCCCCCCCCGCTCTGCTCTAACAAGAGGCTGAACTGCAGAAGGTGGGGAAGACCCACCTAACTGGAAATAATTGTAAATGCACTACTAAAAAGCCACTGAAGCCCTTGCAAAGTTCAACCTACGAACATTGGAGAGGTTGGGGTTTTCCTTTTCAAGGAAAGGCGCCTTCTGGCCTTTGCCTTTGATCCTGCCCTTTCTCTCGATTCTCCCGCTCGTTTCCCAGAAATTCAACCGGTGCAGCTTTCTTCTTCTTCTGCCATATCCGTTATCGGATGTTGGCGATCCTGTTTTTATCAGCAGCCGCACGAAAAAGTGCTGCTGAGTTTTGTCCAAACCAGTCCCTTAGATTTTGAAGCCATGATGTTCTTCTTCTGCCTGGAGCTCGTTTGCCTTCAATCTTTCCTTGGAGGATTAAATGGAGTATGCCGTATTTTTCTGGGTGTCGCATCACATGTCCGAAATATTCTAACTTTCGTTTTTTAATTGTTTTGATGATTTCCCTTTCCCAGGCGGCTTATCACCTCCTCATTTCTGCAGCACAGAAACCCAGGGCCGAGAACGGGAAGGAAAGCTTTCCAGCGCATCTCTGCTTTGCACGCTGGGCTTAAAACGTGCCGGGAGGGTGGAAAAAAGTGCAATCCCACTTAGGACTGTTACACTAATTGTGATAAAACGCTCTCCCTGTTTATCCCTGCCTGTGCCCCTTTATTGCCTCTGGCAGGGCGAAAGATCTGCTGGGCTTTGAGAATCGGTCACGCTCTTTTCCAGCGTTTTCCTGCCCCGCCGGGACCTAGCCGGCTTCTCTGCTCAACAGAAGCTGCTATTGTGCTTTACTAGAAAGGTGTAACCCCCAAAGATGCCAGGCACATGATGTGCTGGAAGGCACGGGAGCTGGGAGGGGCTGACTCTTTCCAGCTTTGTTTTCAGGACGGCTTTGTGGGCAGGTGTCAGGTCCTGCTCCCTTCAGGTCCCTTGTCGTCGTGCTCTTTCAAATAACAGCAAAATCAACAGGCATCTCCCTATCTCGAGAGTTTTGGCCACTTTTAAGATGGGTGGGCTTCAACTCCCAGAATCCCCCAGCTGGGAATTCTGGGAATTGAAGTCTTTTAAAGCGGCCACGGTTGGGAAACTCCCGTGCTAGAGAAAACAGAACATGGGACATGCTGGTTCAGGAATCCTGGGAGTTGAAGTCCACAACTCATAAAAGAGCCAAGGTTCCCCACCCCTGTACCTGGGAAGTTGAGCCAGAAGAGCTGGGGGGGGGGAGACGAGACCCTCCTTTCCCTCCATTATTAGTGCCGAGGGGAATGGGGAAACAAGGCCCAGCTTCTGTCTTCTTTTTTATCAAAAAAGTGGTACCTGACCCAGAGCTATTATGACTTGAAAACAGAGCTGGAAAGTATGATTAAAAGATTCACTTGCCCCCAAAGATTGGGGCAAAAACTCTGGAAATGCAAAGCGGAGAGGGAAAAAAAAAATAAAGTACAGGGAGTCCTCGACTTATATGGCCACAACTGAGCCCCGAATTTCCGTTGCTAAGCGACACAATTGTTAAGTGAGTTTTTGACCCATTTTATGACCTTCCTTGCCACAGTTCAGTCAACCGGTGCGGCTGTTGAGTAACAAGGTTGTTAAGTGAATCTGGCTTCCGCATGGACTCTGCTGGTCAGAAGGTCGCAAAAGGGGAATCACGTGACCCCTGGGATGCTGCGACGGTCGTAAATACGAGTCAGTGTGCCAACGATTTGAATTTTGATCCCATGATCCTGGGGATGCCACAAAGGTCGCAACTGTGAAAACGGTCGTAAGTCACTTTTTTCAGTGCCCCGTCGTAACTTTGGAACGGTCAGTGAGCGAGCTGTTGTAAGTCGGGGACTACCTGTACAGAATCATTTCAAGTGCAACAATTCTCCTGGTGTTTGTGCCCCACGGGGGTGAGAGAGATTCAGTCGCTATTGCTGTATAAGATTGCACTATTTTGTTTTTTATTGGATGGACTTTGACATGCAGAAACAATATATGTATAAATATGTACAGAGACACACAGACATCCAAAAGGAGAGTTAAGTGACATCGGTTAATACAGCCTTATGCAAAAAAAAACAACAACCCTCCCCGGGTTGGGCTTTGCTCTCTCAGGTAATATTGTCACTAGTAGAAGAAAGAGAGAAGCGAGGCAGTTTCAAATGGGTTTCAGTGTTGTTATTATCGCTAGTATCGTTTTTACATAGTTAATCTTTACATTTTTCTTTAAACAATAAATTCCACTGGCCAGCCCATCGACTGTCCCCCTCAAAGAAAAGAAAACATTGAATGTTGTTTGTCAATAAATATTATCCATTTTTAAACTCGGGACAGCTAGAGAAGAAGTTGCAGCTTTAAATATACAGATGGCAAGGCTATGACACGGGGTTTGGGGGAAAGGGATCCCCGTAACAGTTAGCAGTTAGGTCGCCGGTGGGGGAGAAACGGAGACTGAAACAGAGGCAAACCAACAGAGGGAAACCCAGGAAAGAGACTCCAGAGGAGAGCCCAGATTTGGGAGGCTGACTTCTCGGGGTTGGGGCTGGTTCAGAAGGAGGCAGAGGGAGGCCAGGACAAGGTCAGGCCCAGGGGCCGGACCTTCTCCAAGGGCTGCAGATTAACTTGAAAAGCCCTCAGCCTCCTCCCAAAGAAAGCTGGTTTGGCAGGGCAAGGAGCACAAGCCAGCTTCTTGCTGCCGAATTGGCTGGACTGCAATAAGGTTGCATCCTTCTTTCTTTCTTCTGCCCTCCTGCCCTGCCAAGCCCCGGGTGGTGGCGGAGTTTCTGAAGGCTGCCTGGGAGGGACGGCCCATGGGTTACCCCTCCCTGAAACGCATTCCCAGAGCTATGGGGCTGGAGGCAGGGGAGCCCGTGGGGGCAAACTGCTCAGGCAGGTGTGCTCTTGGGGGTCAGAGGGGGCCCCTGGTGCTTCCAAGCCGTCTGCTTGCCTCCCTCCAGGGCAGCCATCGGTGAGCCTGCAGAGGCGGCCTCTTGCAATGGCACAGGGGGCACTTTGGGGTCTCTGGGCTGCAATAAACAGTGCAGAGGGGCGACTGGAAGGCACAGTGGGTAGATCTGTGCAGCTAGCGATCGTTTGTAGACCGTGTGCTTCAAACAGCAAAAGATGCTCCAGGGAGGTTAGCTCTGCTTTCTTCCTCTTTCGCTCCCGGTCACTTCTCCTCTGCCCGGTTTTTTAAAGCTGCCCCCCCCCGTGGGGGCCATCCCAAAGAGGGGAAGGGAGGATCAAGCTGGAGCCCCACAGCTGCTTTTCCTGCAGGCCCTGGTGAGCCCGATGGGTTATCAAGATCACCAGGTAACCATCCCGAGTGATGAAAGCAGACCCGAGGTCTGTGCCAAGCGGAGGCTGGCATTGGGGACCTCTCGGGACAAAGGTCGCGCAACAGGCAAGGAAATGCAGCATCTCTCCCAGGCTGGCAGGGGCCCTGGCAGATGGCAAGCCACCAGGTCCTCTGCCCAGCAGCATGGAAGGGTCACTTCCACTCCTGGGGGAAAGGCAGAGCCTACGCAGCCTACGGTGCCCAACCTGGATGGGTGAAGCGAGGCCAGGATGCCCCTTGCTTTGAGCTGACGCATTTTAATTCAGCTTAATCCCCTTAGGAAGCTCTTCTCCTGCACCGTTATTTTTGCACCCTCTTAAAAGTCTTCTCGACTGCATCTGCCCTGTGGGAACGGGCCCTTTTGAAACGTTTTCCCTTTTCTTAAAATCAAGGGGGGGGGGAGGAGAAGGGGAGGGAGAAGGCTACAATCTCTCCCTGAAGTGGGGTATGCGTTTTTCTAAAAAGAATCGGGTCTTTTTTCTGGTTAACGTATGGCAGCATTCAACAAAAGACTACAGAAGAACTTAGTGGGAAAGACGGGAGAAGAAGCAAGCAAGATGGGGGGCAGGGTGGGGGGCAGAGGTAACGGTGAAGGCCCCCCTCTGGTAGGCAGTGCTGAAATGCTGGAGTCAGAGGGGGGCAGAAGCCCCCACTCATTCCAGCAGGGCTGCCCCACACCCCTTTCCACCCTTGCGTTAATGTTTGGAAGAGAATGCCGCCGCCGGCAACATAGTGCCATTTAGTGCTTTAAAATGCAAATAAGGTTTTAACACACACACGCACACGCACGCACACACACACACACACGGAGTGGTTCATACCTCCAGACGTAACTGCCGCTCAGGGTTAACATTTCCAGTGCAAAGTGTGCAATCTCGTCCCTTTCTGTGGCTGACTTTCCCTTATCAATACCCTTCTTGTAAAGACGGAGGAGAGGGTCCCCCACGGGTGGGGCTGAGCCCACCTAGAGAGGGGGGACCAAGGGGAGAAAAGGCGTGCAGCCGGTTCGCTCTGGGGGCCTGCAGAGAGGGGCTCCCCCGTCACCCACGGAACCCGCCCAGGGGTTTTGGCTAAGCGATGCTGCCTTCGCACAAATGAGCCTCTTTCCCATTAACTTCTCTGGCAACCCTCCAGGCAGAGCTAAGAGAGGAGGAGGAGGAGGAGGAGGAGGGGGCCGCGGGGATGATGCTGAAGGTCCGGTCTGATTTGTGTGGGAGGCCGAGCAGAAGAGGCCACAGGCCGGGCTCTGGAGTAGCTCTAACTAGAGCCAAGCCAGGGTTGGATGCATGACTATGGTGCATACGCAAGGGGAGGGGGGAGGACAGGAAAGCGAGTGGGAATGGAGCCTGTGCAAGTAGACATGCAGGTCTCTTACCTTTTTTTTTTTTTAAAAAAAGGGGGGGGATCTCAGCATCATCGACGGGGCAGAGGCGTGAGAGGGACTTAAGTGGGAAACCCCCCCCCCCCCATCTGAGTGGCAGAACGGCTGTCAAGAGCCTTCCAAGGTTAAGGAAATGAGGCCGGAGTCCCAGAGGAGGGAAGAGCCCACCTGATCTGGGGCCACTGGGGACGGGAAGGGGCCCCTCACTAGCCGGACTGCTCTTGGCCTGGGCTGCCAATGCCGCCTCCTCCTCCTGTGCAGGGAGAGCGGGGAGGGGAGGGGAGGGGGAGAAGGACCGTTACAGAGCGAAGAGAGCGTCCTCAGACCGGTCCGGCTTCCTTTTGCTGGGCGGGTTCGCGGGTGGCGGTCTGGGCTCCTCCTGAGGAGGGGAGGGCAGGTTGGGGACCCTCTCAGCCGCTTTGGCACGCTCCTCCAGGAACCGGTCGAATTCTGCAAGGTTTAAAAAAGAAAAAAAAAAAAGGCTCAGGGGGGAAACAGCCCCAATGCCATTTGGCGATCCATCCCATCCCATCCCCTGCCCAAGTCCAGCCGAGGGTGGCCTGAGACCATAAGGATGAAGAGGGCCTGGTCGGGGGTGACCGCCGTGGGGGTCAATCTGCTGGACAAGGCAGGGCTTGGGGTCTGAAGCGTGATTTGTCCAGAGGAGAAATGGCCGGCTGGGTGGCTGACTGGCTGCAAGGTTTAACAGGATAACAGCGTTGGAAGGGACCTTGGAGGTCTTCCAGTCCAACCCCCTGTGCCGTTTCAAACACATGGTTGTCCAATCTGTCTTCCTGGCCTGTGCGCATGTCGCACGTATCCACTTTGCAGAATTAATGAGGCAGGAGCTGACCGTGCAGGGTCTCTTCTACCCTGCTAGCCTTCATTAGCTCCCCTCTCTCGGATGTTGGGGGGTCCCTACAGCCCAAGATGCTTTCTACTGCCAGGGCGGCAGTGGGGGGCCTTCTCCATCGCCTGGCAGCTCCCCCTTTTCATTAACCGAGGTAGCCCCTCCATCCCTGGGCTGCTTACGTACCTTCGCTGGTCACGCCTTCTTCCAGCTCATCTCCTTTCTGGAATTGCAGGAAGGGGAGGGTGGGAAAGAAAAGAGAGAAAGATCACCATTGTTATATCCTTCCTCCTTTAAAAAGAACTGCAGAGAGCACAAGTATTTGCCAGCAGGCTGACCCAACTCAGGGAGATCTCAAAGACTGAGCTCCGGCTTGCCCCAACTCGGGATTAAAAAAAAAAAACACCAGCAAGAAAAATGTGGTCGCTGGACAGCGGTCCACATATTTGTGGGAATGAAAAACAGGGATTGACCCGCTGGGCTTTGCCAACAAAGGAGAATCAATCCTCCAACGGACAAAAGGGGTCTTCCAGATTCAGGGGTCAGCTTCCCCCAAGCTGAGGCGATGCCCCACGGTTTGGGCACCTGGGACGACGAACTCCCCTGGAAGGAGAGGCGGCAGCCTAGCAACTTTAACCAAAATGCAAAGAGGGGCTGACTGTTAGTGGCCGTCACTTGTTGCCCTGAAAAGAGGCCGCAGCTTTCATGGCCTGCCCCCATTAGAAGGTCCTTGTCCTACTCGGAGTCAGGGGACACCGTGGACCCTTCCCAAGGGCCCCTCCTGGCGCCCCCACATTCGGGATCAGCGTGCACGGACAGAGACGTGGGGTCTCCCGGCCAGCAGGGCCCTTCGGGGTGGGCATGGCAGTTCCCCCCCCAAGAGTTCTCCCCTTCCTTGGGGTATTTTTCTGCTCTGCATCTTTTAACGTCTCTCTGACAGGCCAGTGTTTCTCCACCCGGGCGGCTCTAAGCGGTGTGGACTTCGGCTCCCAGAACTGAGGGACGCTGTTCCTCAGAGTTTGCCCAGGCCTCCCCCCCTCTCCTTCAGCGCCCATCTGCTCCAGCTGCTCCCCGTATCCGATGGCTTCTGCCTGCGGCTGTGCCAGAGGCCCGGCCCTCCCCGCCTTCCCTTCCCCCTCCCGCGTCCTTTCCCATGCACAGGCAGTCCTCGACTTACGGCCACAATTGAGCCCATTTCTGTTGCTAAGTGAAACGCTGGTTCAGTGATTTTTTTGCCCCGTGTTACGACTGTTCTGGCCACTGTTGTTAAGCGAATCACTGCAATGGTTTAAGTTAGTCCGGCTTCCCCCTTGACTTTGCTTATCAGAAGGCTGCAAAAGGGGGAATCACGTGACCCTGCGACCGTCATAAATACGAGTCAGTATTTGCCAAGCGTAGGAACTTTGATCACACGACCCAGGGGACGCTGCAACGGTCCCAAGTGTGAAAAACGGTCACAAGTCACTTTTTTCAGTGCCGTTGTAACTTCGAACGGTCACTGAACGAACTGTCGTAAGTCGAGGACTGCCTGTGTTTTAGAAACGTGTGCCAGAGGTGAGCTGCTGCCCGGGCATCGCCCTGCGCTCCTTGGAGGCAAACGAAAAAGCAACAAAAGAGGACCAGAGCAGAAGAACCGAAGAGTCTCTTACCACGTCGGTACTCAGCCACTCCTCAATGTCCTCCATGACGGAGGACTGTGGGACGGGAATCTAGGCAGGGCAGCAAGGTGGGAAAACAAGGCCAAAAAACACACCCAGAAATGCGGGCCCAGAATGAGAGAGGAAAAAAGAGGGGGAAAGGAAAGAGAGGGGGAAGAGGAACAAACGAAAAACAAAACACAAATACAGGCTGTGTAAGATGCATTGCTGTTGTAAAACGAAACGAAACAAAAAGAAGTGCATTTCAATCATCGCACAGGGATTGCAACCGAACGGAAAAAAGCACACGCACAAATGAAGCAGTGTGAAACAAGGCAATGTGGCTAGCAAAACTCAACACAGAAAAGGTTATGATGAGTGAAACGGGGAGAGGCGGGGGGGGGGCATCCTATAAACCAGGAGCAAAAGGGCCTCCTAACCGATTCGGAAGATAGGAAAGCAGGCAGGGCGCCCAGGGACAAGGCGGATGGTGCCCTGCGCGGGGACGGGTGGGCACAAGGCTGGCGAAGGCTTGGGCGGGGTGCCCAAGTGTGCGGCTGGGTGAGAGACACAGACCGGGGGAAGTCCGGTGCATAAGCATCAGCCTGGGACCTGCTAGCTGTACAACTCGGAATCTGAACTCCGAGATTCCTTTCTCCCCTGTTCCTCTTTCATGGGCACAAAGAAGTGGTGGCTGGCCAAATTCTGGCCCACACAAGCGTAAGGTGTTTCTGTGTACACACAGACACCCACAGACACACAGCACACTCGTTCTGCCTGCTCTCCCGCCAACTACTTTCTCTCTGGGGGGCAAGAGAAGGCCTCGATCCATATTGCAGCCCATTTTAGTCTGAATTCCGTTTGTCAAGCCGGGGGCCTCTCGCCCAACCCCAAGATTCAAAATTCATTCCGTCATTTCTCTCGCTCGCCCATCAGACTGCATCGCACGTAGAGGTCTAAAACAGCCTGGTTCATTCCCCGCTTGGTAAAGATGGTTTGGCTAAAAGCTGTGGGGCTGCTCCTGTGTGCGCGAGGAGGGACCTGCTGTATCATTATCAAATCTCTGCTAGGCAGAGCTGGCTTCTGCTGCAATCCCACACAACGAGATTTCCCCGAGCTCAGGCCTGAACGCTCATAAAAAAAAGCTAGCAAATTATACTCAGGCTTTAGACCCAAACCTGTTATCTTGCCATTCCAGGTATCGCGATTGCTTGCTTTTTTTTTATTTTCCATTTGCCAAACATTCCCTTTTCTCCAGTCCTGGACTCCTGGGGACAGAAGCAACCATAATAACCGTGGCTTGTCAATTCAGGTATTGTGCCAAGTCACAGCTGGGGCCGCTTTTCGTGCGCTGCTCAAGGGTCGAAACGGAACGGAAGCTCCTTCGAGGCCGCTGGGCTGCTCAGTCTCTAGACTACGAGGTGCCTGAACCGAATGGGGCTAGCAGTCCAAAAGGAGACATGTAGAAAACTGTTCTGGAAAAGAGGATGAGCTTCAGGGTGTCTCCCACCCAACTCGCTCCTTTACATTCCCAGCCCTTGGCCAGGGACTCTTGGTGTGCCCTTGCACTTCCGCTCACTTGTCTGCTTGCACACTTGGGCAGGTCCACTTTATTATGTGTCTCATAAACACACCCGGTTAACAGCTGCTGCTGCTGCTGGTGGAAACACGGTTAGGGATTAGTTGGGATAGAGGAGGTCAAATATGTCCGTGTTAAAAACAGACAGGGACCAGGAGCTTGTGAAGGACAGACCGGGGAACGCCAGCCTGTCCAATCCTGTACGGGTGTTATTAAGGGGTCCACAAAGGGGGCAGTCACCTTTTTCCAAGCCGAAGAAACACAAGCTAACAATGAGGAGGGAGAGCAGAATTTTCAAATCAGGGGGAGAAATATACTGGGAGGCTTTTAAGGGTCTCCCCAAGAAACTGAAACAGTGAGATGGGTTTAATCGCTCAGGAGATTTGAAAGGCAAAAGATGGACTTGCCTCCATTCTCTCCTGGGGGGCGGGGGAGGGGCTCCTTACAAGCAGTCCAACCCCCCCTAAACATCCCTCTGTCCCCTAAACAGTTTGCACCCCCTTTTCCCAACCAAATCCCCTCCTCCCCTTCATTGTTTTGCTAAAGGCCTGTCTCCTGCGAGAATTCTGGGGTCGGCAGCTTGGGGGTGGCGGCTGCTGAATTTCTGAGGGTCCCAGGCAAAACTTCTGAGTGACGTAAATAAAGCCCCACTAACTCCTGCACTTTCCTGCCTAGCCACATTTAGGATTTTTCCTTCCTCTGCCTTCCTTTGCAAAAAAAAAAACGGTTTGAAAGCGGCAGAATCTTCAAGGCGAAGTTTATATCCAGCGCGCTGTGCGTTCTTGCAAGCTGTGGGACAAGCTTATCGGATTGCTAGCTGTGGGTGTGCAGAGCAAGGCTGTAAAAATGCAGAGTGTAGAATAGTCTCTCTCAAGCTTGGCCACTTGGAAGACGCGTGGATTTCAACGCCCAGAATTCCCCAGCCAGCGATGCATCGCTGGCTGGGGAATTCTGGGCGTTGAAGTCCACGCGTCTTCCAAGTGGCCAAGCTTGAGAGACACTAATGTGGGAGAGGCCTGTCGGCTATCCTCAGTTTTCTGCTCTCGCAGGACACGTCATTATTTTTCTCCTCCTCCCAAGGAGCTTAGCAGAGCCACCGATGAGCCCAGGGTGGCCCAGGGGTGCTGAGCGTCGGTTCCCTGGGCTGCCTGGAGGAGGATGGGATTTGAAGTCCAAAACATCTGAAGACAAGAGAGTGGAGGAGGAAGAGACTGGTCAAGCCTCTCTCCTCTGGGATTGGGTTGCTCTTTGGTGCTGCCTGTTCAACCTCTGGCAAAACCCCAAACGTCCTCCCCCTTTGCTAAAGACTTGTGTTTGCCAGGGAGGGGAAAAAGGCGATACTGCAGGTATTAAAAAAAAGACGACGACAGGACAAGGAGCCGGTGGAGAGATCCATCCAAGGGTTGGAAAACAAACCCACCCACCCCCGAGCACTCTTGTCTCTTGGCCCCCCTCTCCGAGAAAAATACAGGTAGTCCTTGACCACAGCTGAGCCCAAAATTGCTGCTGTCAAGTGAGACCTTTGTTAAGGGAGTTTTGCCCCATTTTACAACCTTTCTTGCCTCCGCTGTTAAGCGAATCACCACTGTTGATTAAGTTAGCCACCTGGTTGCCACGTGAATTTGGCTTCCCCCTTATGACTTCGCTGGGTCAGAAGGCCACAGAAGGGGATCCCGTGACCCTGGGACGCTGTGACCGTCATAAATGTGAGCCGGTTGCCAACATTCTGAATTTCGATCACGTGACCAGGGGGACGCTGCAAAGGTTGTAAGTGTGAAGAAGAAGTGAGTCGCTTCTTTCGGTGCTGTCGTAACTTTGAACAGGCACTAAACGAACTGTTGCAAGTCGAGGAGTAGCTGTATTCAGCCCCAACCGGTCCACCCTTCCATCTCCCCGGATGAGGCTCCCCCCCCCTCCTTTTACTGCCACCACCCTGGTACGGTGTGAAGAGGTGGAGTGACAGGTAAACCGAGGGTGGTGAGGCCGGCAGAAAGGGACACCGGGAGGGGTGAGGACAACATGGAGGGGGGAGGGGATGTCACTGGACGGCAAAACGGTCCTCACCATTCCTTGGGAGATGAGCCACCTGTCTATGGGCTCCACGGGGCAACTCCCACCTTTACCTCTCCTCTGTGTGTTGAGAACAGAGAGCCTCATTACCATCGGTGAAACAAGAACCACGTTTCCCCCCCTCCCAAGGCAGACACGGGACGTCCAGCGCAGGCGCCTGGAAAAGCTTTGGGCACCCCACTCTCCCACCTGGTGGCCCTACCTGCGGGTGGCCCTACCCAGAATCGGCAGCATGAGGGTAGGAGAAACACCCTTCCGTGCCCACTTCCTGAGACAAGAGGGCCTTGAAGCTGGCGGAAAGGTGCCAGGTCTTCGTCTGCAAGGGTCCCAACAAGCAATGCTTTGGGCACTGGCCAGCCCAGACGAGAGGCAGTCCTCGTCTTAAGACTATAATTAGGACCAGGATTTCTGTTGCTAAGCGAGGCGGTTATGGAGCCGTGCCCGATTTTACCAACTTCTTAGCCATGGTTAAGAGAATCAAGGCTGAGGACTGAAAGGACAGAGATTGCTACTGGGTGCAAGGGCTGCCAACAGCTTCAAGTCAGCTGGAGAGCAAAATAAGGACGTCTTTACCTGCGGGCAAAGCCTTGGGGGGGGGGGGAAGAGACACACCTTCAAGTACTTTGACCCTGCTCCAGGAGGCCCTTTGAGCTGACAACACACTAAGCCGTTGGTCCCCAACCTGGTGCCCTCCAGACTTGTGCAATCCATTCTCCCCGGCCAAACTCAAGAGGTCTGATGCAGGCAACAAATGGGAGCAAAGGTTCCCTACCGCACTTTCACTGATCTGGATTCAAATCCTGGCCATAAAGTGAATTGGGCAAATGCAAATCTCTCATTTTAACGGGGGGGACAGAGGAAGAGAAAAGAGCCTCTGACACTGCCTTGAACTGCTTGGGGGAAACACAAAGGTGGCCCATTTATTCTGATCCAATAAAATTAATTAGAGATAGACGGATATTGGGATCCTACAAAGGCCAGAATAAGGAAGGGGGTGATCAGCTGGAGAAAATATAAAAGCCCGGGGAGAGGAGGGGAAAAAACCCTCATGTGGGAAATGAGGTTGACAAATCAGGTCTCCGTCCATTCAATCTGGACTGCAGGGAAAAAAGGAAAGCCCCCCCCCCCCCCCCCGGTCCCAAAGTAACCCCCCCGTATTTCTCAGACTAAATCAGTGGCCCTTTTAAGCACTACAACATTCAGGTGAAGCTGAGAGAAAAGGTGGGTCTTTGGCCTGTCCTCCGGAGTTTCCCACCAACCCACTGAATATCTGGTCTTCAAATACTTCTAGACTGCTGAGCCCCCCCAATGGCCAAACAAGGAGACGACCCCAGCTCGCTCTGCTAGTTCCAGTCGGGCGCCCCCAAAACAGACAAGGGAACGCACCGGCCTTCAGTGTCCTCAGCTTGAGAATGGGACACACACACATAAGAGCAGAACAGACTTACCCCTCCTGAATTTGGTTTCCGGGTATCCGGGGCAGGTGCCGTCCCTTTAGCCATTGGTGGATCCTCCCTGGTCACGCTGGACAAAAGGAAAGAAAAGAATTGCTCAAATAACCAGAGAACCAACAGTAGCAAAAGAAAACATATGAAAGAGAGGCCAAAGCACGCCGATTTTATTTGTAAAAAGAAAGAAAAACAATGAGTGCAGCCGGATGCAAGCACATTTAACTCTTCCGCCCGCAGGGGCAGATTTGATTATGGGAGCTGAATATACACACATTAAAAGTCCCTAAATCTGGGGATTTCACATCTCCCGAGAAGCCCACCAGGCCAATCCAATTAAGGCAGAGGGAGTCGATTAGATAAAAATCCCCCCCCCCAAATCTGCCACAGGGTGGAGCCAATGAAACAAAGACGAGAAAGCATCATTGATGCTTAAATACCGAGGCGTCTCTGGGGGCTGTAATTCATTCAGCAAACCTCCAGAAAGCCAGGAGGACTCCATCTTTAATAGCCCTGGAAGCGGGGACAAAATTATCACCAAAACAATGGCTTGGCGAGGGCCAGGCATTCCTGAGGTCTCGTGAAAGGGTCTCATGCTGCATTTCTGATAGTCTTTGACTTCTCAGTACATTTGCATTGGCTCCAAGTGGCCTGGAAATAGTCTGAAATACGATCTAACTTAGCCGTCAAATTTCCCTCTCACAAAGCCCTCGGGATAAGATCTGCTCCAACTGTGCATCTAAAACAGGGGGAAAATGTGTTCGTTTTAGCACAGGGGCCATGAAATGAAGGCACCTGATCATTCACTGGCTCAGGATTTGAACCTGGGACCCAGAGGATGACTACTGACTTGAGCAGCTCTCTTGGCCCTAGCAACCAGTTTTACCTAGGGGCTAAGGCACCTGGTTAGAAAGCAGGTGACGGTGAGTTCTAGTCCCACCTTAGGCATGAAAGCCAGCTGGGTAACCTTAAACCAGTCCTCCTCTCTCGGCCCAACCCACTTCACAAGGTTGTTGTCGTGGGGAAAATAGGAGGAGGACGGCGCGTTGGATCTGTTCGCCGTCTTGAGCTTCATTTGTAAAAATAATAACAAAGGCGGAATACAAATCAATAATAAATGTTCAGAGAGGCAGCGGCGTCCACGCCACGGCCACTTACGTTTTATGCTGATCTGCCAAGGAACCGCCTCTCGTTTGTGCAAAGACGTCAAAATCATCCCGGGGGTTGCTGGGGGGGAGCGAGCTGAGGGCCCCACTCACGTTGTTTGTGCCCAAATCTACAGAGAGACGCAGAGGACAAAAAGCTAGAAGCCTTAAGCAAAGGAAGATGGGCCTGTTTTGCTTTGAACAAAAAAGCAGCCTTTTGATAAGTCTTGGTGCATCCAAACATTCCCTGAAGCCGGCCTCATTTCCCCTCCTCCTCTCGTTCAAGGCTCCACTTGTCTGGTCTCCTCTCCCGGTAGGAGTCCAGCACCAGCTCCTGAAAGATGAGCTTAGACCGAAAACTCCTCTTCGGGGAGATGGGGGGGGGGAGAAGAGAGGGAGATCAGATTCAGGAGAAGGACAGATTGGGAAGGAAATGGCGCCACATCCAGTTCTCCTCGCCTCTTTGCAGTGCCAAAGACTCCGAGCCAGAGAAGGGACCGCAGAAATCAATTAAATGAGACACAGCTTGAATGTAATACGGGATGTAAATTTTGACTTGAAGAGCCCTACTGGGACAAACACAGATTTGTGCACAGCATGGTTGACGATTGCGCACACGGTAATGAAAGGTTGTGTCTTATCGCAGAGACTTATTGTGCACAAATCTGATATAAATGGGGAAAAGGGCCCCTCTGCATCTAAATGGGTTGGCTCCCAGGTGCTTCCTCCTACACAGCTGCCAGTATCCAACACTGGCAACGACCTAAGCATACCGGGAAGCCTCTCAAGTTTCAAAGCTAGGGACTAGCTTCTTGGGACTTCCTCCCATTCTTCAAGAAACGGAAGAAAATAAAATACTCACCGAGCCCAGCAAGCTGAGTGGAAAGGGTGGCGGCGGGGGCAGTGTTTCCCACCATGGGGCTGACCACTGCTGGGGACCCAGGGCCCAGGTCTATCAAGTTGTCCTCGGACACCTCATTGAGGACCTGCAGGGACACAGAGGGCAGCAGAAGAGGTCACACGAGAGGAACGGCGTCCCGCCGCATCACAGGAGTCAGAGGCAGCACCAGGTGGCTCTAATGAAGCCCAGCCAGGAGGGGCATGTTTATACGAGCACCCACCCCCCTTAAACGTCTCTCCAGATGTTCTTTCTTTCCCTGGTTATGGCGCCTCGGCTAAAAGGGGCAGAATTCTGCACTGCTGAGCCTTCTCTCCCGACACGCAAGGAGAAGAATTACGACCAAGCACACTCAGAAAAAAACAGGCAGAACTTTGATTGAACCATTTGGGCCACCATCCTGATTTTCTGATTAGGACGAGGGTGTTCCAAGAACCTCCAACCCAGGTATTTTCACGTTTTCCTTCTCCTGATCAGCTTGAAATGGCTGGAAGCAGTCTGATTCCTCCCAATCTGCAAGCAGGCCCTCGCGTGTTGCTTTGCCAACAAAGACACAACCAGTTGTGCTTAATATTCAGAGTAAGTATTAGCAATTCTTAGGGGAAGCGAACACTCTGGTGACAAGGACAGAGAGCAGCCGTTACACTGTTTGGAAAGACTTACCCCATTGCTTGCATTCTGTGCTGACCGACCCAGTCGGTACCGTTCAAACCTAGAGGAAGACAATAAAGGAATAAAAAGGAGGGCAGGGGGCAGTTCTGAACAATTTGGGTCTTCATCCAAAAGCAGGAACGGGGAGAAGAAATTACTGTGGCGCAAAAGGGGGAGAGTTGATTCCGGGTAAGACACCCAGGAGAGCACTACAAGACCCATATGCCATCCTTTCCCCATC
Source organism: Azemiops feae (assembly GCA_023970755.1). Taxonomy (NCBI): domain Eukaryota; kingdom Metazoa; phylum Chordata; class Lepidosauria; order Squamata; family Viperidae; genus Azemiops; species Azemiops feae. The sequence goes on from JALGBA010000543.1 coordinate 103,632, forward strand.
TCCCTGGTTGCCCACGGAAGTTAGCCCAAACAGCCCACAGGAAGTGGCTGTCTGCAAAGAGGGTGTTTTGGGCCCTATCCTGAAGATGAATTGTGCTTGGGGCAGTTCTTCCATGGAGGGTTTGTTCTCTCTCCCCGAGGCCTTGCTGAAGTGCTTCACTGGACTCGATATCTGCCTCTAGGGCAGGCAAACTAACATACCCCAGTTGTGACCTGGTCTGCAGGGCAAGCTCCACATCTGGAACGTAATATCCTGATGGCCACTAGGTACCTGCCACCAGTTCCTGTTTTTGGATGCCTGGCTAGCTTGCATTATTATCCACATTCTTTGAGCCAGGTGCCTGTTCCAGGAGGTTCTTTCTGGACCTCTAGCGTCCAGCTGTGCACACAACACCTCAGCCAGCCAGCCAGCCATCGGTGCAGGCAGCTGGGAGTCAGTTATTGACAGCTGATCAGCAGAGAAAGAACTGAAATGGTTTAAGGCAGCTCTGACATTTACGATGCCTCCCTTCTCTGCCTCCTGGGAGGGAAGGGGAGGAGATGAACTGGGAAATGGGGAAAAGGCTGCGATTCTGTAAAAAGGAAAGACTCCTGAATGTCTCCTCTTCCGAGGGACACCCCCGTGCTGTCACCAGAGAGGGAAGGCCTTGTGCCAGAGGATCTAACTTCTCGAAGAAAAAAGGGACACCACCTCTCGTATCTGAGGAAGACGTTATTCAAGTCATCGTTGGCGTGAAGCAGCTCCTCGGTGACCTCTTCATTGGACATCCTGGAGATCAGCTCCACAATCCGTTGCTGCATCGCTCGGCAAGTGCGGTTCAGCTCCTAGGAGAGCAGACAGGGGGACGACTTGAGAGCAAGGAACAGTCTCCAGGGGTGGCACCACAAGCAGGAGCCAGAAGTTTCATGACCGGGAGGAGTTCCTGCTGCCTTTTGAGTGTGTGTTTGCTTCCAGATGTCTCTAAGAGAGGCTGTGGCCCACATCTGGCCTCTTTCGTCGGCTAGTTTGGCTCCCTCTGCAAAAGGGGCCCAGCCTATCCAGCTGATCCACCTCTGCCCACTGGACACCACATCAACAACAAGAGAAGCCAGCTTCCCCCACCGGACTTTCCATGAGCAGTGGGTGACCTTTAAACAAAGCTAGCCTGAGTCTGGATGCTTCCCTGCCAGAATGAAAAATCCGCGGAGGGCCGACAGCATCCAACCTTTGAGAAGAGTAAGAAGCTGCCTGGGCTTCCTCTGCCGAGATTGACATTCAGAGCGTGGCATCAACCCCCACTCAGGTTCTCCAGCTGCTGCAACAGCTTGAGGACCAGGTTTGCCAACGTCGGCTTTAATCTCGTCAGTTTAGAGCCAGACGGTGACATTTCAGACGTCTGGACTCAGGTAGTGGAGACGGGCAGACGAAACCGGCTTGCACTGCATCGGGAAATGGTCTGGTGCTCCGGTGCTTAGCGGTTTCTTTTGTTTTGCCTGTTTCTAAGAGGCAAGGGCCAGCCACGCATTTACCTCGGTTTCTTAAATCCAAGTAACTAAAGGGGCACCTACAGACAATGCCTCGTTCTCTTGCCATCCCAGAAGGGCCGGGCAGAGAATAATGGACTGAAGTTCTAGGAAGACAGGCAAAATTTGCACCTGATGAAGTGAGCCCTACTTCACAAAACCTTCTGCCATTGGTCTTTTGGAAAAGGTGATGCCAGACTTTGTCTGGCTTCTGGCTAACCACAAGAGGGGTTGGGAATGGATGAGGGGGGTCGGGGGGGGGGGAGTCGTTCCATAGAGGAATAGAAGCAGAGGTGGGAAAAACCATTTGTCACGAATGCTGGAATCGGGATCCTTCCCCAAGCATCAGATCCCTCTTCAAGAACCAAACGATCCCTTCCGACTCTGGGGCTCCTGAGGTAGCTCCAGAGTAAAGGGTTTGAGTCCATCAAAACAAATACAGAGAGTCCTCGGCTTACGACCGCAGTTGAGCCAAAAGTTTCTCTTGCCGAGACATCTGTTAAGTGAATTTTGCTCCATTTTTTGTCACAGTTGTTAAGTGAATCACTGCAGTGGTTAAGCTGGTAACACGGTTGTTAAGTGAATCCGGTTCCTCCACTGACTTTGCTTGTCAGATGATCACAAAAGGGGATCACGCGACCCTGGGACACCACTGCAACCGTCTTAAGTATGAGTCAGTTGCCAAGCGTCTTGACTTTTGATCCCATGACCACGGGGATGCTGCAATGGTTCTAAGTGTGAAAGACGGTCATCAGCCATTTTTCTCCCTGCCCGTTGCAACTTCGAATGGTCACTAAATGAACTGCTGCAAGTCGAGGACTGCAGAAGAGCTAGGAAAATTTCCCTCTGACAAGATTCACCTGCAGCAACTCCAGGTCTGAGGAATCCTCTTGCCCGGGGATCATTTCCGTCAGCATCTCCGACATCACCTTTGTGTTGCCACGAACAACGTCCAGCTCGCTGCGCAACCGTGCAATCTGGAGGGAAAGAGGGGGGGGGACAGGCAGGGAAGGAGGAAAGTGCTTTTGTTATCTAAAAGCCGACAGGCGTCTCATCCTGAAGGAGCGCGGGGGGGGGGGCACGGCTCCCCCAGCCCACCCGGGGGTCCCTTCCTCCCGAGCAGTACCTGTTCCGTGTTTGCTATGATGGGGTCGGCCCCATTCGAAGGAGGGGCCTGAGAAGATGGGAAAGAGGTAGGGGAGGGGCTGGGGCTCATCTTCTGCTGAGACTGGGACTTGTGCATGTTGGCAGCCGGGTCGATTTCAGGAACGCTCTAGCAAGGGAAACGGCAGTTGATGAGAGAGAGAGAGACCCAGCCCACCTTCAAAGAAGCAGAGGGGAGGGTCTGTGCCTCTGCGTGTTTTTGTGTTCGTGTGTGTGTGTGTGATTCTATTTACAACAGCCACCTAAGTGCTCTGGAGGCCCAAAGAGGGTGGAGTGCAATTGTGCAGCCTCCCATCCAAGCAGCGGGGAGTCTTATCACCCTGGGAGACCGGGCGCTGACAGTGCCTGGGGTCAGAGCCTGCAAAGTTGTTCTAAAAGGCAGCCGTTTTTTTCCCAGCTCAATGAACGTCCCAGGTATTCCGTGCTTCATAACTGTACAACTCATCCCCCTCCTTCATGTGCAGTTCAGAGTCTGGAGCCCTTGGGTTGGGGCTTTTCTTCCCAAGGCTTAGATACTTGCTCTCTGTGGGGTGTGTATTGGAGACAGGGCATCCAGTTCAGCCACGGGAAACTCTATGCCTTTCCTCTTCAGCTCTTCGTAAATGTGCACAACTCCTGTGAGGTCAGGGCTGCTCCGAAAGGCATCGGCCCAAGCCTGGAAAAATAAAAATAAAAATAAAAAAAAAAGCAGGCAGGATTGTCCATGTTTCTTCACTAGGGCAGCGCCCTCCCCCCCAAATCTTTTGGGCACCAGGGACCCGTTCCGTGGAGAGAGGTTTTTCTGCAGACCGGAGGGAGCCTGGTTTCGCCTGCTGCCTGCATCCCACAGATGGGGCTTGTGCTTGTTTGCTGCCGTGCTGTGGACTGATGCCGATCCACGGACGGGGGGCTGGGGACCCCTGCACTGGGGCGTATGAACTGATGTTTTTTTCTTGGATTCATTACAACTGAGAGATCATGAGACACACCTCCCCCAACAGCCCTAGGAGTGGGTCTTGCTAAAGACCCTTTTGAAATTACCCCTCGACTTTATAGTGTGATGGAAAGAAAAGCCAAGAAACAGACTAGAAACAGTCATTCATCCTAACCCTGTTAGTTTTTGGCATGGAGACCTTTATGTGTGATTCAAGAGTCAAAGGTGGGATACAAACCCTCAAACGTTGTGCAAGTGAATCAGCTTGTTGCCCAAAAATCTTGAGAAGAGCCATCAAATTAAGAAGCAGGCAGCTGCTTAATGCACAACTGGAAATATACGTATCAAGATTAAAAGGACTATCAACCTGCTAAAGCCTAGTCAGTAGAAGTTTCAAAACTAGCTGGCCTTAAAGCTGTAGGATTTGGGATGCTAGACGCTCAGAGAGAAAGAGATACTTCAATTACAACGGTATACCTGAATCAGAGCAAGGACTTTATCTTGAACAATCGTGGGAGGATTATTCTTGGGTGAAATTATTTTAACCAGGACGCCATCTATGAAATCTCGGTTTGCTACGAGGATATGGAAGCGGTGGCCGCAGTTCTTTACACACGTCTCCAGAACCTTGGTGTGAAAAACACATTTCAGGTGCAGAAGAGAGAGTCAACACTCAGCATTCTAAAAAGAGAGAGCTGCTAGATCGGGCTCTAGGGTGACGGACCGGTTCCCCCAAGTCTCCAGATCTTTAGTTGTACTTACTGTTAGAGCGAGCATCACCTCTCTGTAGTTCTTGTTCCCATTCAGTCTCTTCTTGAGAGCTCTAACGGCATCCTTCGGGCTGAGGAGAGAAGGAGGAGATGATGGGAAAAGCCTCAGGTGCCTCTGAAGCACAGAAGCACAACAACTCCGGTTTTAAGCTGTTTGTGCATAGCTGTTTTGAACCTGGGTGCTTGGAGGCTCCAGTGTTTGCTCAATTACAGCAGAGCATCTCAAAGGAGAACACAATCCCCCAAGGGAACACACAAATAGTTTCAGCATTTTTTTAGAAAAAAACAAAACCAAACCCAAAGCCAGGCCAGGAGCTATGAAGATGCTGAAAAGAAGCCAGCAAAACGATGTTGCTTTTGTGATGCTTTTGCCTAAAAGAAGACTGCAGGAGATTGATCAACAATACTGCGATGGCATTTAAACACACAGAACCGCTTTGGACTAAAGTATTCCAGCTACTCGAAATATTGTTGAACAACTTCTTGACCAATATCTTATTTAACGAGCTTCTTCAGGCTTAGAATCAAATGCTGGGGGCTTTTGGCTTACACAGCTTCAAGCCATTGGTCCCTTTCGCACCATCTTCTTTGTTTGTTAGATTTAAGGCAAGTAAATACTGAACTGAACATCCAAACTGCCGGCAGAGTCAACCTGGCCAGCAAGCAACTACTCTTCCCAGAAAAAGAGGCCTCCAAAATTGCAAAAGGCAATTTTGCTGTCAGCTAACATGGTGCACGCACACCTACCCTTCTTCTGTCTCGTTGATGATGTCACATATCTCCATGTTCAGCGTCCAGTCTTCGCTCTGTAGGGAGCCATCAGTGGCCTTTTCTGTAAGACAACCAAATACGCTGCTCGTTTTCTGAGAAATTGACAGCCGGTTCATTAGGCCAAATTGGTAAGCCTCACCTACAGCTCCGTGCAGTACAACACAAGATATTCCATCAAGATTTCCTTCCTTCCGGGCAAATGATCCACCACACACTTGTTCAGATTTACATAAAATATAGTGCCAACAGATGGTGTCAGAGTTTGCAAAAACTGAGCAACTTGAAGGGTCTTAAGTTTAGAAAATGACCCATAAAAAGACACCAGGAGAATGAAAAGATTTCAGAAGTAGGTAGGAAGAGAAATACTTTGAAATCAAATGTTGAGTCTGCCAGTTTTCTGCCATCTGATAGAGCATCCTCTTTCGGGCAATAGCACTAAATCACCTGTGCTGTCCTTTTTTCTTTTTGTGCCAGAAAGCCTCTTAAGGAGGGGAAGCCCAACAGTTCATAAGCCCAGTTTTGACTGGGGCCACATGCAAAATAAAGCAGACAAGAAAAATCCATAACCCCTTGCTAGACAGGTGGGCAGAAGGCACAGTTGTTAGGTAAGTAGTGTTATCAAACTCAGTGTACAATGTTTTTTTCAGACCAAGAACTGAATTTTGAATGACGTGGCAAAAAGTAGGAGATTATGCCTTGGACAAAAGATCAGTTCATTTAATATTTGCATTGAAATATTATTATGGTAATGTGCTAGTCATCTATTTATTCTTTTGTTACATGAAAAATTACTGTTTGACAACAATTTTCAAAGTGTCTGTCTTTTGTAAAGAGGTCTCAGGATGAATATTTCTGATCTAGCTGAAAGCTGACAAATTATAACTGGGTATAATATACATTTGTGTGTGTGTGTGTGTGTGTATGCATGTGCACACACACACATACACACACAAATACCCTTAAGTACTTTATATTAGCAAGAGATAAAGCATACAATACTAAGTCAACCAATCTATTTCTTGTTATGTGTTCCTTTTGAAGATTTAATTTTTAATTCCTGAGGATTTCTTCTTACAATATAATCCATCTGAAATAGGCTCTCAAAGCACTCTGCAATATGGATGCATTCTGGCATGTACGATGTTATTTGTCTGCAGAAATATTCCACCACCAAACCTCAAGTACCAATCGCATCCTGGTCTGAGGCCACTCCAGCGTCTTGTCAAGTTATTCATAGCAGCTAACTTACAATATGTACTGCAGAGGGCTCTAATTTTATCAGAGGGGATAAAAGGGGAGCTTTTGAGTTTTGTGGTCCGAAGTTGAAAAATAATCACCCCATCTTCTGTTTCAAGGAAATGGTCCTTTGCTCTGCAGAGTGACTGCAGTGGAATATACCATCGCTGGCTGTTAGAACCCGACACTGCTGGGTACTTTAGCCAACCTCATTTACTCCATCGTCTTAAGCCACGGATGCTACGATGGATCAGTTGCAGACCAGTAAGTTAAGGTCCAATTCTTGCAAGACAGATTGACTGAGCTAAACAATATGGTTTATTGAATAACCCCTGAGTAAAAGGGTTGCTACACGATGTCAAGTCTGAAACCATGGTTTATGAACCACAATAGCTAAACTCACATGGTATCTTCAGCTGAAACCCAAATACTGTAAATTCCATTGGGGCTTAGTTTGATGTGTGAACCAAGCCATTCTCTTGGTCAGCAGACAATCTAATTGGAAACAGAATGAGAATTGGAAGAGAAGTGGTCTATTTTTTTATGTGCAGGCCTATGCTTGCTTTACTGATTTATCATTTTTATTCCTGTGGTGCTACAGAGTAACATGTGTGCCAAGCCATAGTTTGCTTCCATTAGCAATATGTTGCATTGAACTAGACCTACCTGAATTTTTTAAAAAATATTTGGAATCCTCCACAGAACTTACAACATTCTCATCCCCCCCTTTTTTTAAAAAAAAAAATGTGGTTCTTTCACCCTTTGGATTTTTGTCTTCAGAAATATTTTTGCATTAGCATTTGGCTATTAAGCACCGGATATGCCAGAAGCTAGCATACAATTTTGCATGTTTGAAAACAAGAGTAGGGAGGAGTTAGAAGATCCCAAGGAAGATTCCATGCTTAGAGAAAAGGAACTAAAAAGCATATAATCAGCAATTGTCATGACCTGTTGACAGTCATCATTTAATCACCTTTCTACTTGCAGGAAGGAGCTAAGAAGAAAGAGGGAGGGGAGGCAGAGATTCTTCCTGAATTCCTTGGAGAAAATGGACAATAATGAAACAATGCACCGTCCCTCACTGGTTTTAAACTGGGAAGCCATTATTAACAGAAGCCTGGGTTTGGTGTCCAACAGCTTTCACTGTTCAAACATTTCTCCTAATGTCCACCCAGGGGTCTCCAAACTTGGCAACTTTAAGACTTGTGGACTTGGCTGTCTGAGTAATTCTGGGAGTTGAAGTCCACGAGTCTTAAAGTTGCCAAGTTTGGAGACCCCTGATGAGTAGCCACCAGTGAGAAGCCAACTGAATTTAAAGCCTGAAAGAATCCACAATTTGAGAAAACACAGAGAAGTTCTTCCTCCTCCAGCCTGAATTATCTTATATACTGTAGTCTGAGATTCTGTGGGTACCTTCATTAGCTAACTCTCCGTCTCAGGGAACAATTATTATGGTCTTCTCAGAGTTTAACACATCTCTGGGAGCTTATTTGGCCAACTCTGTGCTTTCACAGATATCCTGTCCAATATTTCACGGTCAAAAGATTCTGTGTCATCACAAATACAGCAAGCACATAGAGGGAGTTGCATCAGGGATGAATTAATAAACATATTGCTCATTAACCTTCAGAAAGTGTTTATTCCTTTACTGCTTCAACCTGTTTCACAGCTGGGTTATTTACATTTTACAACAGAGAAAGATAAGCCTCTGATCTTCTCAAACCTTTCCTGTAGAGTGTTTGCTCATGTTTACCCAATGTCCTAGTGTGCTGGAGATTAAATTTTCATGGGAATCAATGCCATTTACTAGCAGAGGAAGTACAATGCTGATGCATTTCTAGCCCTATATATTTTCGGAGGCCACCAGCTTTAACTGCAGATGCCAAAGCTGTCATCAATCCAATAGATTTTAATAGGACTAGTCCCCATCTTCCCTAACATCAAAAGAACGACAAGCAGTCAAATAATTGCATCTCACACACGAGCCAGGAAGAACCACAGAAACATTCAACAAGGAAAACTCAAGTGAACTATGAACTACTTCAGCCAAGGTAATACAGGAGAGGGTTATTCTTTCATCCAGGACATGTTTGTTTTTCGATCCCCGTTCAAATTAAAGTGAAATCCCTCACAGGCTTCTCTTGTTTTTAAGGCCGTTTGCCCTAAGCCACCAGAGGAAAACCTGTTATACCGTACACGACTTGCAGATCTCCGCTTTTTCCTGGGAAGTCAACAACTGTGTCACATAATGTCAGCGTCATATATCCCAGAGTCTGCAAGATTACTAGGTCTTCAACACGAAAACTCCAAATTAGGGAGGAGGAGATGTGTGCGATTAAATTTTGGGCAATTCCTGACGTGAGGCTTTGAAATATATGGATATATATATAAGCAACTATTTGTTCACTGAGATCAGATCCCACTCTACAAGCCAAGTGGGATGTTTTGATCTTTGATAAACACTGTGTGCGTAGCAAACCTTTGGGTGTTTTTTTTTTTTTTTTTTAAGTCAAAGAGGCGAATGCAGTCTGTTACCACTAGACATTTTCTTCAGAATAAAGATTTTCAAACTATTATTTCCCATCTCTTGCCTAAGAGGGCAGAAATAATAATATAGTGTAAGTTCAACTTCTTTTCTCATTGTGCAGTTGGCCAATTTTAGGCTTAGGCGCAGCTACAATTTTCCAAGCGCAGCTACTTCCATTGTGAAGTTTTACCTATATTGTGCCATCCGGGCTGGGTTCACTCAGTGAACTAAGCTATAGTTATGTTTCATAACTCCTTAAAAAATCATAATGCAACATCCTAAACCAAGAAGAACTAAATCCTCTGCTGGCTTAGTGCAGTATCTGAACTAGCCTCTATGTGTTCTAATTCAAAGATCTGACAATTTCAAGGCAGCAACATTTCGGGGAATTCAATCAGAACTCCAGAAGTCCCTTCCGAATCAAGACCACGCAGAAAGTGTTATCTAACAAAGCAAAAATTTTAAAAAGAAACAGTGCTCTGTTTTTATCTGTTTCTCTTTCAGAGATTTTTACGTTTTTTCTCTCCCAATTGGCAGAAAGCCTCCCTAGGACTTTCAGCTCCACAGCATACCAATAAATTGCAACAATACGTGTACTGTAAAGAAAATTCTTAGAATTGCAGTAATGTCTCCTTTTAAATAAAGGGATGTTCCGGAGTCACTTATTCAAGGTCTTCGTAAAGGTCAACAGTCAGATGTAAATGACATTCCTTGTACTATACACAACACTTTCATTATGCAGCCCTCCCTTGTCTGCGTTGGGAATCCATTTTCCATTGAATAAGATGTCACAATTTGTTAGAAAAAAGGCCAGAATCTATTTTTGATTCTCCAAGGGCAAAACGAAGGCACCCTAATTAGACTGTTGCCCTTTAGAACAGGATCTCTTATTTCATTCTCAACAATTAGCAACTGCCACAAAGAAAAATGGGCTCAAAGTACAGTCTTTACCTGCTTTTGGATCAAGCATCTCTACAGCATTCACAAGACTGTTCAACAATAAATTGTGTGTTGATGCACAAGCAAGCGGGTTAACTTCATAAACTGATCAAGATCTTTCCCAGTAAGAAAAGCTTGCGCCCCACTTCCTAATTCTGACTAAAAGCACTATACGGCTAGCTAGGTAGAAACCGACACAGGTTTTGCAATTCTCAATTCTTCCTTCCAATTTCTGTGTTATATGTCTCAACATGTGCGTATCCTCTCCCCTACATTTCTCAACCTTGCACCTCAGCTCTGTCCTCACTTTCTCCTATTTTCACACTGAGTTCAAGAAAGTGATTTAGCGGCCGCTGATCAGAAAGTCCACTCACCAAACAATTGTCGGATCCCTCGGTTCTTTAAAGGCATGTTAGATCCAGGAGCTCCCAACCTGCCACACAGCAACTTCCTTAAAGCACGCTCCCATTATGGAAAGGCGTTGTTTTTTTAAAACAGAACAACTGGTGCACATCGCAAAGCAGTGTCGTCAAGGTCCTTGCACTCTGACACGTGGCTTTTGTACACCCATCAACCTTCCCACACCCCTGCTTAGTCACTGTTTTTAAGCCAAGAAAACCACAGCTTCTTGAGCCTTAAGTGGAGACGTTACCGTAAATATCCACAAACAATTTAATCATCCTTCCCTGGATGCCCCCCAGGAGTCTTTTTCAAGATTACAGGGCCTCTAAATCTGCACCTTGCTATGTTTTTAAGGCAGTTTTCCCTCTTGGGCATCCTCTGTTTCATTTCCTGCCACCATTCCTAGCTCCAAGTTCATCCATAAGTTCTGAGCATCCCTTTTGGCGATCTCTTCCTTCATTCCCCGGCTGGGTCTTCCTAAAACCTCTACCCTCCGTAGTGGCTCCCCCAATTTCCGTCCCCTCTGCCACAGATTCTCTGAAGGCCTTGTACCCCTCCTATTGGCACGCCAACCCTGACCTATCCACGCTTCCCACTAACGGCTGCAGATTGCTGAAAGTCTGAGCCTGCCAGACAACATTTGTCTTTTATATTGGTTCTCTCCCAAAACATCACTCCGCTGTATGTGTGTGTCTGTCTGTCTGTCTATCTATCTTAAAAAAATGCTTGCTTTTTTGTTTTTTAATCATCAAAGCTTCCACAAAGCATATGTCATCCTGCAGTCCGATCCAGCTTTGGGAAGCTGCTGGGTGTGTCACAGCTGGCTCGGCACAGACTTTCTTGGCTGGGCACAACCCCCACCCCCAGGGGGACAGCTGGCCTTTGCCCAGAGGGTCTTCGCAAGGACCCTCCCAAGAACCCCCCCCCCCTCACCATGGGTATTCAGAGAGACTTTGTACAGAGGTCTATAGAAAGGAAGAAGTTCATTTGCAGCTGCAGCAGCAGCAGCATCAGCTGGGAAAGGCCTGGCGGGGACGCTCCTCCAGCCAGGCACCCACCCTCACATGAGAGCCCCCCCAGGGCTCGTTTGGGGGGTGGGGGCGCATTCCAGCATCGCCACATATTGAAACCGACCACAACCTCCCCAACAGGACACCCCCCCCATGGGGCATCAGGGCCCAAACCCCACCTGGGGCAGAGGCTCTCCAGGGACCGAAGGGGGGAGGGGCTGCTTTCTCAGCCAGGGGGGAGGTGGGCTGTATTCAGGCATCAAAGGGGCCCAGGGAGGCCCTTGGGGGAGGGGTGCAAGAGGGTAACTGGGGAGGGGGCGCAGGGGGGGCTCTGGGTCGCCTGCAGAGCCCCCCTCCAGGCGTAGGAGGGTCCCTTCAGCCCCTGCCCCGGCCAACCGACCCTGGGGGCCCCAGAGCGGGCCGAGGGGCCGGGAAGCCCCCCCCCCATCCGAGGCCCAGCCCCCCACTTGGCCTGAGGGCGCCTCAGCCGAGCTCCAGCCGGCCAGAATCCTCCCCCGCGCCCGGCTTACCCAGGCTCTGCCCCACCGGGGTGGCGAAGGGGTTCCCCAGCAGAAACTCCATCTTGGGATGACAACAAACGCGACCGGCCTCCCGGCCCGATCCGCCTCGCGTCGCCTCTCTCCGCGACCTCGTCCCGCCTCCCCGGACTGAGCGACGGCGGAGGCGTCCAAGCGCGGCGGCGCTGGCGCCGTAGGACGGCCCCAACTCCCTTTCTATTGGACAGGATTCCCGAGAGGCGCTTGGTCATTGGAGGGGCGGGACGCCCATCACTGTCAGGCCAGGGGACTCGACTTGAGAGCGGGCAGCGTCTGAGAGAAGACAACGAGGCGGGGAGGGAGAGGACCCCGCCTTCCCCGCTTCGCGATTGGAGAACGCTGCAGCAGAAGCCCGGAGATTATTGGGTAGCATTCGCAGGTGATTCACAAGCCGTGTGGCTTTCACAACCAATCCCGAGAGGGAACGGCTGTTTATGTGGCTTTTCATTGGTGCGCCAGGTCTGACAGACGTCCGGCAAAGCGAACGCGAAACGAACTCGCCTGCTAGCAGCTCAGACGCGAGAAGAAAGGCGGCGGGCTCCACTAGAGGTCACGTGACCTTCCCTAGCAACGGACGCGGCTTCCTCAGCAACGAGGCCGGAGGGTCCCCGGAGCTGCTGGGCGCCGATCCGAGCGCGGGGCAAGCTGTCCACGCAGGGGGAGCCGGTCCCGCAAGGAACCAGGCCCCGCGCCCGGTAGGCCTTGAGCCACCTAGAGACAACTGGCAACCAGGACAGCTGCAGAAGAGATACGTCCCCGACTTACGACCACAATTGAGCCCCAAATTTCCATTGGTAAACGAGTTGTTAAATGAGCTTTGCCCCATTTTACAACTTTCCTCACTACAGCTGTTAAGTGAATCACTGCAGGCGTTAACTTAGTAACACGGTTGTTAAAAAAATCTGGCTTCCCCCAGTGACCCTGGGGATGCTGCAATGGTCGTAAGTGTGAAAAACGGTCCTGTGTCGCTTTTTTCCCAGTGGGCGTTGTAACTTCGAGTGGTCACTAAACGAGTACTGTTGCAAGTTAAGGGCTACCTGTATGTTGCATGGGCGCGCCGAGGGGCCCCTGAGGGCAAGACCTGCTGGGTGGCTGGGGGCCAGGAACTCTTGGCTCTGGGGGTCATTTTTCCTTGCCTTTCAGGGCCAGCGACAGAACCCGGTTAGCCTCGGCCCGGCTGCCTCCCGAACATGAGTCGCTTCTACGACAGCGTTGAGCCCAATGTGATCAACGAGGAGATGCTGCAGAAAGCGGTGGAGGAGCAGGGCCCTCAGGACGACGCCGGCCAGCTGGCCAAGAAGGAAGGCATCAATTTCAAGGAGGTCAAAACCCTGCAACTGGATTTTAGAAGTAAGGGCCAGAGCCCCAAGGAGAGCACCTTTTTCAAATAAAAAAGGCCCTGCCTGCTTTCCACTACGAAGCTTTGATGGTTTACAGGTTGCCACAGGAACATCTAGTGGTTCACCTTACGTATTTAAGGAGGTTTCTGAAAAGGATTGGAATAATTGGGCACAATTCTGGGAGTTATTTTGCTAACTCCACCTTATGCTACAGTTTGGTTGGTATTGGAAGGCCTGAAAGACCAGGTTGGGCACGGAGAAAGCCTATCCATGTGATTGCGAAGAGTTGACACTGGCTGGACGGTCCATAATTAGTCTGTTGATAACACCTTTCCCCCTTCTCTTTCTACTCCACCCTTCTGTAATCTGTTGGCCTCCAGATGTGTTGGGATGCTCTCTGAGGTTGTTTGTTTTGCAGTTGTGTTGGGATGCTCTCCATGCTTCATTGTTTTGCAGCTGTCAGATCGTAAGTTATTTCCTGGGTAAGAATCTGCCCAGTTCTTTGTGAATGTTGTGCAGTGCTGACCTGCTGTAATAATATGGCAAGATTGGGTCTTTTTAGACAATTGGATACTATGGAAGTCTTGAGAGTTTGACATTCAGGACTGTGATTTGTCTTGGTTAGTATCTACCCTGATACTGCTAGTGCAGGGGTAGGCAACCTTGGCTCTTTTATGACTGGTGGACTTCAACTCCCAGAATTCCTGAGCCAGCACGGCTCAGCATGGAAACCTCTCCCTTTCCCCTCAGTGTGGCTGGCTCAGGAATTCTGGGAGTTGAAGTCCACCAGTCATAAAAGAGCCAAGGTTGCCTACCCCTGTGCTAGTGTGTTGACTGTATGTGAGCCAACTTGAACTAAGTGGTTCTTTTCTTTCTCATGTGGTCTCAGATATCCTGAAGATTGACAATCTTTGGGAGTTCATCAACCTCACAAAATTGCAGCTTGACAACAATATTATTGAAAAGATAGAAGCACTGGACTCTCTGGTTAATCTGGTTTGGCTAGGTAAGATAAGGAGAATCACATCAGATAAATCTCTGCAAGTGCAATCCTGCATATATATCTTTCGCAGCTGATGTTTCTACATGTCAATAAGGCCATCTGAAATTGTGTCAAATGCCAGAGCATAACAGAATCTTTGCTACTTCTTGGCTGCTTGCCCTGCCCTACCCTGCCGGGTCCATCTTGACCTGAATAGATAATATGCTTTATTTCTCCATGACTACGGTTTTTGCTTTTTCCTGTTATGTAGAATTGAGATTAGTGCAGTACTCCCCTATTTTATCTTTCTGATCAGATAATATCCACATTGGGGGGGGGGGACATCTGATGTGAGAAAGGCTGATAACAGTGATTTCATTTGCTTATTTACTGGATCTATATCCAGCCCCATTCAATAGATTCTCGGCAGCTTTTGCTGTTCTCTCAGGAGCTGTTAAGTCCTCTTAACATCAGTCCATACAAATGGCTGTGTGGGTTTGCAGGTCTTATCTGGGAGGAGTTTGATGGCTTCTTCGTGGAACTCACACTTTCCAAACTTGTTCCCACAGATTTGTCCTTCAACAATATCGAACTCATCGAAGGCTTAAACGCGTTGGTTAAGTTGCAGGACCTTAGTTTGTACAATAACAGGATCTCCAGGATTGAGAATCTGGATACACTACAACAACTCCAAGTCTTTTCTATAGGAAATAATACTATCAACAACCTGGAAAATGTAAGGTTTTGATTACGAAGCATGTGTGAATCTTTGGCACCCATTTCTTGGGCATTTAGTCGGTTTTGAATTCAGAATACATATTTTAGTTCATGCTGCTCCTCTTCTGATTTCCCCTTTATGGTAAGGTGATATACGGGGACAATGACACATCCGTGGCTAGATAATGAATCACCGGCTAAGGAAGCTACCATAGATGACCTTAATAATTAGGATTTATTTAATGCTAAATAAATATGGTGGAAAGCACTTTGCAGCATGTCTCTGGGTTGACCCACTTGAGAACTATAACAATATAATATATTGTGGATCTCAATATTTAAAAAAAAGTTGTTGAACTTGTATTGGAAATATTAAAATCTGAGAATAAAATTCCTCCAGGCCCAAGCACTACTATACAGTACTAAATTTTCTTAACAGAAGCTTCCTGAACCAAAAACCCATACTTCTCTTCTTCTTTTGTCTTTTGTGAATAATTACAGTATTTCTATTGATCAGATACAGGCTTCTTGATTACCTGGGCCTTTCTGTCCATCTACCGCAGATGATCTATCTCAGGAAATTCAAAAACCTGCGCACTCTCAACCTCACTGGGAACCCAGTGTGTGATAATGAAGTGTACGCCATGTTCATCGCGGCTTACCTGCCCGATCTCGTGTACCTGGATTTCAGGCTGGTGGAGGAGAACATGGTAAGAATCTCAGGAGCCATTCCTCATTATAAACCGATGCGCTGGCAAGGCCCCACCGCCACTCCACTCCCTCGGGGAGATTCTGCTCGCGTGACCTCAGAACTCAGTTCTAATCTCAGCTGAGCATCCTTCCCATCTCTCCTTCCTGCCAGCGGGAGATGGCCGTGCTGAAGTACCAGTATGCCATAGAGGAGATGAGGCACGGGGAAACGCTGGCCTTGGCCAAGCAGAAGGAGTGGGAGGCCAGGGAAAAGGAGGTGGAATACCACAAGGTATGTTGCACCCTCAGCGGCTCTGGGTCACGGGGACTCTGGGGAGAAGCTGCCGGATGCCTTCCACCTCCCCAAGTTTTAATGGGACCTTAGAGTTAGAAACGGAGTCAGCAACAGGCGTCTGTTTCGATGTTTGAAAGGAAAAATCATCCATGGAACGCAGTTCCCTATGCTGAAGTATTAAAACCTGAAAAGTCTCCAGGGGAATGCCACAGCTGGATTCACACACCAAGCTGGGTGATCCTGGTTAAGTCCCAAATCCTAATTTACAAATCAACACATCCTGCTGTGCTAAAATCAAATCCCCCGTACCATACTTTAGTGTAAGGTGTGAGTTTACCGCAAGGTGTAAACTTCCCATGCGATTTGTATGTGGTCATTTGTGTGTTGTCTGCTTTTTTTCATAGTTGTTTTGCCCCTGAGGACTCCTAACACAGAGACAGCCTTGCAGCCTTGAACTAACTTTTGTTGTCTCTCTCCCAAGTCTGCCTACGTGGAGTATCTGGATGGACCGTATCTCTTCGACAGCATGTATGCAGAAGATCCTGAAGCTTCTAAGCTGATGTACCTTCCTGGCGTTCCAGCGCTGTTAGAGACATATCCTTCCTGTTTTCGTGCAGAATGAGGGTTGCGTCTTGAAAATATGATTTGAGGGGAGCCCTCTGGTGTCATGAGGACTAGTGTCACACTTTAAACAAAACAAAAAAAGCAAACCCAGCTATGTTGAGGGGAAGGAATTTCAAAATCTGTGTTAAAGTAGCATCATCTGGGGCAACTAAACCAGTTCACTGTCTCCTGTTCCATGCTCCAGACCGGTTTTCCTCAGTTGAGATCTATGGAAAGTGAATAATGTCAGGAGGGTTCCAGGCCGACTTATATTTTCTATGTATTTCGAATCCAAGAAGCTCCCCCCAAATCTGCTTTGCATGGGAAATTGCTCCGGTGTTTATGACCATTGCCAGAGAACCGATTCAGATTCACGCCTTCGAGGCAGGAGCTCCGGTTCCCACTTCAACCCCGGCAGGAAATCAGCCTTAGACATGCCATGAAGCAGCCTTTTTTTTTTTTTTAATTTAATTTTTGCTTCTTTGATTCCAACCACACCTACAAGAGTAAATTTGCAGAGATTTGCCAAATGCTCTTTGAATATGGCCTGCAGCAGCACAAAAGGCGAGAGGAGGAGATTGCAATTTTCTACGAGTGCCTCAATGAAGCCCTGAAAGACAACCAAGATCAGGGCACCGGAATCATTCACGAGTTTGAGAAGAAGCACCGCGGGGTAAGGTAGCTTCCTCGCCAGAATCTCTTTTCTTCCTGTTAACGGAGGAATAGGGACATAAAGAAAAATATTTTCTGTATCATATTCCACAAGTAGACGGTGGATGAAATTCAGAACCTCAGTGACTCTCACATGGCCGAGTTAAAGCTGGTGGAGTACAACGATGAAATCACCAAGCTATATGAAACGTTGATGTCTCTGGAGATGCAGCTGGTTGACCAGCTGGAGGTAAGGCAATGTACATTTTGGGGGGAGACCTCCCTTGAAGACTGTTGGGATCTACTAAACATGGTTGGTACTGCACTCTAACCACTGCACCACCACTGCTCTTATGCCATACCTATCATTCCCCACTTTTCACATCTAGCTACGCCAGCAAACCAGGAGAAATGTAGTTTGTAAGCCAATTGGAATGTGAAAAGTCTTGGAGTTCCTTTGGTTCAAATTCACTCCATCTTGTCTTTTTTTCTCCCCCTCCCCCCAAGGAAGTTATAAAAGACTTTGAAAGGAACATCGCCGATCTTGTCTCGATTTTTATAGAGAACGAGCAAGGATTATATCCTTTTGAGTGCTGCTGAGTGGGCAGGTGTCGTAATTGAGGTAAAAAATGCTTCAAGCTGCGAGCAAGCTGGTTTGTGTATTGCATGTCACCCAGAGATGCACAGGCCTGCCTTGATTTCTTTCGGAAGTGCTTCTCGTGGCCATAAAACAAAGCTTTTCTCGGTTCTCCGAAGTGAGCAAGGCTGCCCCGTTTTCTCTTTCTTAACCTTCCGATGCACGATGGCACAATGCCGGGATCTTGAAAACCACCATCACGAGAAGCTCTTAGAAACAGCCATCAACACGCTGGAGAAGATAGTGAAGAGCGAGTACGATGAGGAAATGCCGGACGACGTCCGCATGGTAAGCTTCTCCTACCCGTCCCGTAACTCCCCTGGGACCAAAAGAGGCGGGATGCTCTTGTTCTGGATCAGCCATTAGACACCACATACACCCCCATCAGCGGCTGCTCAGGACCTTTTCTCCATGGCTTTGCTTCCAGCTCTTTGTCGACAAAGACACCATTGTCAATGCAGTCAACGCCTCCCATGATATTCACCTGCTGAAGATCGACAACCGAGAAGATGAAATCATCACCAAAGCTAACAATCGGGTTTATAATCTGATTGAAAAGGTAAGTGCAAATCCCTTGCATTAGCTTTTCCTCAAAAGACAAAGCCGTTCCTTAGAAAGGGAGAACTTCTAGAATGCTTAATGGCCCTCAATGGAGCTGGCCATGAAAGGAAAAACTAGCAGAAATGTTCTAGCTAACCTTAAGAAACCAAAAGAGACATCATGAATAAGAATTGAAGCTTCTTCAGGTTTCCCATCTTCGTTTTTCAATCCCTGAAGGTTCACAAGGATGAAATTCACCGAAACCGAAGCCGTGTGCTAGAACTCAATCACTATATTGATCATATCCGCAGTGAGCTGGATAACTTGGACATCCTGGAGCAGTAGCTGCTTTCAGTCCTGAAGTGTGCAAACTCCATTTCTGGATTTAGATTCTGCAACTAGCAGTGAACCTACCTGGTCGTCTCCTTCTGGTTGAATCTAATCCATTGAATACAAAGAAGGTATCCCACTGCAGATACTCTTTAATCCCCCAAAATGTTTAACGATCAAAATGAATAAATGGATATATTTTCTTTTTAAAAGAACAAAATGTATCAGGTTATTTTTGTCTTCTTCAAAGCATACTTCCAAACAAAGTACTCGCTTGTAGTCACCGTTTTTTTTATTTTCTAATAAAAGTTTATAGAACTAATTTGGAGTCAAGAGACGGTTCTTTAAAATAAAGGTGGCAGTGGATCCTGCCATGTTGGTTTGCAATATGATCCCTTTTAAATTTAATTAGGGGGAGGGGGAGAGTAGGATCTTTATGGTCACCAAAGGGGATATTGGTGGCATGTTGGATCTCCTAGCTAGAGTGTCTTCAATCTTAATAGAGGTGCTCAATTGCTGTAATATGTTCTCACCTCTAACCGCCTCTAGTTCCATGTCCTCCAGGACACAGCATGTGGCCTTCTAGCCATTTTGGCAGGCTCATTCATAGAGCATTCCAACACTCTGCTCTTGAAATCCGTCTACCTGCTAGGTGAGATGGATGGGAAGTCCTCCCAAAAACGTCCAGGGAGAAATCAGCCTCCAAGGGAATGGAAGAGAAGAGTCCCATCTCAAACTCCGTGGCCCAGCCACGCTCCCAGCTCCTCTCCATCATCCATTCCACCTGAATCTTCTTCAGGTTCATCCGGACTGCCGCGCCCCCTTCTTTGGTATCCCAGTTCCTCAGTGCTGAAGCAGCTTGTGCTTGACGGTGGAGTTTTCCAAGCAAAGGTGCACAAAAAGGGTGGCAGCAGCTGTGCGGGCCAGCAAGTCATACCTGTCGTAGTCATGGGCCCACTCCACGTTCCCCCAGTGCTGAACCTAGAGCAACAGAGAGAAAAACAAATAAAACTGCAGCCCTTGCTTTCCACTGCAGGACTCGGGGCTAACCATACGTAACTATAAGTAAACTGTTCCTCTTCCTGGAAAAACCAACCAAACGTCTTGAACCTCCCCAGAGGCAGGTTCAAGACGTCTGGCTGATTTTTCCAGGAAGTGGAACAGTTTACTTATATCCTAAGGGATATTCCTTAACTAAAGCCCTGTTCAGTTTGGATGTTCCTGACCTCCATTTAGATCTAATAATGGCTCTGTTTACTGATCACAGCAAGACACAGTATCCTCAGCTGTGATGCCATGAATAACCCCAGATTCACACAGGAGACAAAGCCATAAGCCACAGCTTAGAAAACAAAAGAGGTTTTGACTACAGATGAGCCAAAACGAAACAGCCACAATACTGCTGAGCACGGTGTCTGAATCCACATATAGGAATGTATAAAACCTGTCATATTGTAAGGTTTACCTGATATTCCTCTTCCAGCCGAGATAGAAGGACAGCTTGTTCAACCGTTAAATGTTTGTCAACTAGGCTCATTGAAAGAATCAGAGACTTCAGCTGTGTTATCATGTATTCTATGCCTGGTGAGGAAAATACTGTAAGATTTAATAACAAACTAGTTTAATGTGTTAATAAAAGGAGAACAATTGTCACTTTCTCTTATAAAGTATGTTCTTCTATGCTTCAAGGTGAGAACAGCTGGCTAAAAAATTCAATTTAAAAAGGGAAAAGTCTATTAATTGCCCCTTCTCAATCAGCACCATCACCACGTAGAAATGCATGAAGAATGTTTTAATCCAATGCAGTTTGAAATCCACCAGATCCCAGGATGTTATGCAACGTACCTTGAAGGGCCCAACTGTTATATGAAGCGAGGTGGCTAATGAAGGTGTCCTTTGTGCTTTGTGGAAGGGTAAAGCCCATTATGCTTGTTGAAGAGCCAATCACAACATCGTATCTGGAGATGGAATGGAGTTTCGATACATCAGTCTCCGAGCAAGGAGCAAACAAAGTCAGAATCCAATTACTTTGGCACTGACTCACTGCTTATACTTACCTTTTCTCAGCCCACTCAATTACTGGGTCCCATTCATTCTTCTGCAGTTCTACCAAGGCTGGTGGCTCCTCCACCCGGTAGCTAAAAATCCAGGAAAGTTTTTTTTAAAAAAAAAAATACAGTCAAGCCTGACTCACTCCTGCATCTTAATATCTCAAATTTTTAATCTTCTCTTATTCCAAAGAAAAACATAGTCTTGCCACATGGACATAACTACACTGCCGAAATTGTAGAAATGTTTGTTTTCCTTATTGCCTAGTTTGAAAATTTTATTTTTTATTGGGTCACTTTTCCTCCAGATATCCAAGACAGTTTACATGGAAGCCTTCCTCTGTTGTGTCTCATAAAGAACATGCCTGTGAGATGACTGGCCCAATTACCCATAGCTCTTCTTGGATGACCTAAACCTTACACCACAAGGAAGTCTTCAAATTTCCAACCTTAAATATAACCTAGAAGCCAAAATGAATGCCTACCAGATAGTATCTGTCTCCAAAAACTTCAGAGCTGCCTGGATGAGATGATCTTTGCTTCGCTGCGATGGGTTGTCCAAAGCTGTGTTGCACAAGTTGGTCTAAAAAACATAAAGCGGTTTTAGCGATCCAGACCTCGGACTCTAAGCTATCAGAACCTACATGTCTGAACAAAAAGCACCAAATTTCTTGTGCAAATGTTCCCTCTG
This sequence comes from Azemiops feae, assembly GCA_023970755.1. Lineage (NCBI taxonomy): Eukaryota > Metazoa > Chordata > Lepidosauria > Squamata > Viperidae > Azemiops > Azemiops feae. The sequence goes on from JALGBA010000543.1 coordinate 124,947, forward strand.
TCACTGGCTGTGCCAATTTGCATCTTGCACATGATTTTAATACAGATCCAGAATTTTCATTAAATTTGGTCTACCAACTTCTCATAATTTACATATTTGTCTTTGCCAAAAGTATAAACAGTTTTGTTGTAAACAGAAAAAAAATCACACAAAATTGGGCTAAAGGATGGGGCTTTCTTTTTGGGTGGGGGTGTCTAATGTGCCAAGTTCTTTGTTTTTACTGTTGTTTTTTAACATGGTGACTGTAGAAAGCAGTTCATTATTACCTAAATCATTTACCAAATCAGCTTTTTGCAAATACAGTCCGCTTTCTCCTAATGTAACTGTAGTTTCAGTAACCTTGGCTCTATTTTATTCAAAGAGACCCAACTGACTGTGGTTCCAAATCTCCATTTGCTCGGCTGGCCCCTTCCTTTCACGCACCAGGTGCATAGCATAGAACTTGATAGTGTCCTGCTGGGCGTCCCACTCAGTTGCCACAGCCAAAGCCAGAGGTTCGCTGGGCACCGTGAAGAGCTTAGCTTGGGGAGTTTTCAGCTTCCGGCTGTCCAAGTTGATTTCAAAGCCACCTGAAGGGAAAGAAGAGACCGTGGCACTAAATATTGCCGTGCTGCAACTTGCTTTTATTTTGCTGTACTTCAGCTTCAAGAGGTGAACATTTGTCCTATTCCTGCCCCCTCGGTAAAGGGGCAAGGATGAGGATGGCAAGCTTTGCCATTAAAACTCGTAAGACTGCCTTTAAAAACATAAGACCGTCCCAAGATTGGTTGAAAAGAGCATTCTGGGGGCTGAGAAGCCCATATCAGATATAAATACTTAGGCTTTGACAACAACAGTGACACATTAACAAAAGTTTTCATAACTATGAAACTCTCTGGAGAACTACCTAAAACTTTGGTGGTTTTGTTCGTTTCTAACAGTGCAATATCCTGCACTGAACATGGATTTCCAGCTCACCACACAGACGCAAGTGGGATTTTAGAAAATATAGAGCATGATATAGATTAATTTTCCTGTTTGGCCACAAAGCTCCTTTTTTCCTCTAGTGCATCTTCCAATAGCATAAATGGGTCCAAATAAACAAATATAGCTTAATGTAAAATTGTCCTCACTTTCTCCTTGAGAGATGCTAACATTTTGGTAAAATCTTTTTCTTTCTGCAAGACAAAAATACACAAATAGTTAATCTACATAACTAATTGACACCGTCCAAATAAATTGAAGCATAATTAGGCACCATTCAAGTAAAAATGTCTAAATCAAACCGCATTCATTAATTTATTTTTAAAAAGACAATTAAATGTCCATGTTTTCACCCGGATGTAAAAGACTCTGCATCAAACGGTACCGCATTGTACCGTAAAAGTCAAGATTACCCAAATAAAGGACAAAAGCGAGCTTTTTAAAAATACGAGTAAATCTAAAGCCAGCTTTCTGGAATAAAGGGTATAAAGTCACAGTGGCCACAGGGCGTATAATCCCCGCCTCACCTGCCTGGGCCGCGTAAGGCCGCCTGAAGGCCGCGGGGGAAGCCTCCGGACGGGGCGCGGGGCGAGCCGGTGCCAGGGGCCCCTTGCCAAGCAGCCGCCCGAGGCTCCCTCGCCACATTGCCGGGCCCTTCGGAGGCGCCCGCGAGGCTCCCCGCCGGCCGCCCAGAGACCCCCGAGACCCTCCCGGGAAGAAGGTGATTCCAACGGCGGCTTCCCTCAATCGGCTCTCCGCCTCCCCAGAGGTAACCGTCCCGCCCCTCCGGGCGCCGCCATCTTGCCGGGGTCAGAGGTGGCCGCGCGGCCAATCGGCGTCACAAACGCGATTTGTCCCCTCCGCCGCGCCGTGTCCCCAGCGGAAGCGGCGCCCCCTCCCGCCGCGCACGTGACCCGCGCCGGCCAATCGGGGCGCCTGGTGGCCCGGCGGGCAGCCAATCGGCGGCGGCGAGGGGAGCGGGCCGGAGCCGAGGCGCAGCGAGCGGCGTCCGGGCTGCGGGCGGGCAGGGAGGCGGGCAGGCCGGCCGGCCGGGGGACGGAGGACGAGCGAGGCCCGCCCGCCCGCGTCGCGCTGGCGCCGGGCGACCCGCCCGAGATGCCGGTGCGGAGCTCCTGCCGCTGCCCGCCGGAACCGGCCCCGGGAGCCGCCGCCCGCCTGGAGCCGCCGCCGCCCATCAACACGGCGCAGCCCGGCGTCAGCACCAGCCGCCTCTACAGCGGAGCCAAGTTCCGCGGGCAGCAGCGCTCCAAGGGCAACGCCTACGAGGTGGAGGTGGTCGTGCAGGTGAGCGGGAGCACCGGACCCATCCTCCCCGGCGGCGCCTGCGCCCTTCCCCTTGGGCCGAGGAGGATGCGCTTTGTAGTCCCGGGAGGAAAAGGAGGGGGTGGTGAAGAAAAGGGGTTTCTTCTCTCCCCCCCACCCCCGCCCATGGCATTAAGGCCGCGGATGGGTCCTTTCCCCTTTCGGGGAGGGGGCGAAGGGGCTCCGTGGACGCGGACTCCCCCCTCAGATGAAGGGGGTCAGGGGGGTTAGAAGGTCCCCTTCCAAGAAAAGCCCCTCCCCCGCTCCTCTCCCTAGCCCCCCCCCCCGCGCCTCGCTCCTGGCATCTCCTCCCCCTCCGCCCCAATTTTGCTGGGATTTGCAAGAACCGTGGGCTGCAGAGACCCCCAGGGTTGGGGGCTGCAGGGCGGGAGCGAAGCCTGGAGGGAAGACCCAGGGACCCCCGCCCACGGGCATCCAGGTGTGCCCCGCAAGTCCTCCTGCCAAGCTGGCAGGTGCAGAAGGGGGGAGAGGGGTGGGGCTCCTGCTAGCTTAGATGATGGGGTGGCTCCCGGTTCCCTCCCTGGAAATCTCGCCTTGGAGGCGCCCCTCCTCAGTGCCCCCCAACCCCAGCCCTTTGGAGCTGCCCAAGGATCCCAGGGGCTTCTGCCCTTTGGGCCTTCTGGAGAGCCCCCAAGACCTGGCTCTTTCCCCAGGCATTGGGCTGGGGTGGAGGCTGAGCCTTGGGGATGATCGCTCTGGCATCAGGAGAGGAGATAAATGGTGCGGGGCTTTTGATGCTTGTCGTTTTGGGGGATTGCTGTGAGCTCCCTAGGACCTTTGCGTGAGAGAGGTGGTGGGGCTGTGTAAATCCTATCAATGAAATAAAAGTAAATAAGCATAGCCAGGCATCCCACTGAGAAAGGAAGAACAGAGCCGGAGAAGGCTTGACTTTTAGGAGGCCGGTTGTTTCGTCCTTGCTTAACACTGAATTGAGCATTTGGGGCTCAGTAGGTGAGCCCACCTTTTGGGGAAGAAAGGCGTCTGACCGTCCCTGGAGCTTTAGATTTTTCAGAGCTTTAGATCTTTCTGCTGCTATCAGGGCTGGTATTTGGGAGATGTTGTAGCCTTCAGCGCACCTTTATGTCAGTAGAATAGGTTTGCTAGTAATTCCAGAGGTCTCTTTGGATGTGATATCTGCAACTGATACCTTGGGAACCTATTTGCACGAGGGTCTTGGTCCCAGCTGTCAGACCCCAAAGGAGCAAACCATGGTCTTCTGGCTGCCCAATCTTGGAAATGAAATGTTAGCTCGCAGAGACTCTGGTCAGCCCAGCAGAGTCCGTTCTTTTATAGCCAGGCCACCCATGGGCTGTGTCTCCAAAGACTCATGTGTTCTTGGACAACTTCCATCTAATATCCAGGCAATTTTTAGAACCAGACCTGCATTGTTTCCTCTGTAATCTGACTTACCCTCTCAAAGCACAATGATGCCTTAGTCATAAAGGTCAGCAGCCCCGAATAGCATCCGCTGGTCATTATTCTGCTTTTGCTTCCTGGGCTATATTTGACAACCTGGCAAAATTCTTTCCAGGTGACCCTATGAAAGAGACCTTTGAAATGAAAGAGAGGGTTGAAGCTGCATTTTCTTTTCCAAACTGTTCTCGCGAGTTCTTTCTAAGCAGATAAAGCAGATGGGTAAATCTGGGGGCTTTGCTTTCAAGACCACCTTGATGCTTGGAAAGATTGAGGCCTGTAAACTGCTTGAGCCAAGGAGGCTAGAAAAGGCAAAGAGGAATCTGATGGGGCTTTTTGTCTTTGACAGAAGGGGCTGGAACGTGGAAAGAGAATGAGGAAGCTCAAGACGAGAGTTGCAGGCTAGACGGAAGAACGTGGAAGGCACACATGGGTGCCGGCTCTTTTCCTGAACTGTCTTGATGAGTGGTGTCGGTGGTCAAAATGTGGTTCAGGAATTGAGAGAACAAGGCTGTTTTCAGTGCTGCTGTAGCTTCTTGAAACATTGACTTTTTCAGAAGGATGAAAGTTCAGAGAATGTAGCAAAAGTGTGTTAACATTGTTTTAGTCCCGTTTTAATTGAAGCTCAGGGCATCTTGCTCGTTTCTCAGTTGCAGAGGAAGATTCTCTTGGTGGTTTGATCTGTTTGTTCCAGCCTTAGGCCCTGATCTTTGGATGGTTTTCCTTTTGTTTTCCAGCATGTTGACATGGATAACTCCTATCTCTGTGGATATTTGAAGATTAAAGGCCTTACTGAGGTATGTGTCTGGAGCAGACTGTGTCATTCTGGAGGCGTTCTTCAATGCCCACGCGCATTTAGGAAAGTAGAGGGGAAAAATAATCCTGGATTTCTTCTGTATGTTCATCATGCCCCCACTTCACTCCTTTACTCGCAGGAGTATCCAACACTTACGACTTTCTTTGAAGGAGAAATAATCAGTAAAAAGCATCCGTTTTTAACCCGGAAATGGGACGCAGATGAAGACGTGGATCGTAAACATTGGGTGAGTCCCTTGCCTTTGATTTCACTAGCCTGGGTCCCCCTGACTATGGGATACACACTGAGAGGTGTTGTGGAAATAGTATTCGTGGAGATTTCTCCCTGACTTGCTAGCTTTCCATGCAAGGTCACATTTTGGGGAAGAAGGAGCATTTCTTGGGTGTTTGCAGCACGGTGTCCCAACTCAGTGAGAACCTGGGATAATATTTGCTTTGGAATGTGTGTGCTCTTAAATCGGCCCAGGAATGTCAAGGGCATCAGTGATGTGTCTCCCCTTTTCTCCTAGGGGAAGTTCCCAGCATTTTACCAGTTCGCAAAAACATTTAACTCTGATGATTTTGATTATGAGGATCTGAAGAATGACGACTTTGTCTTCATGAGGTGGAAAGTAAGTTGTTTGAGCACAGTTCCACAGGGTGCCTTATGAGGGCTCTGGGTGGTAAGGGGCTAAACCTGGATTTAAATCCCTTCCCCTTAAATCTAAGAAAAGTAAAATTACTTTTTATTTGCTCCTCCCAGCAGCCTGTGCAGTAGTGTTTCTCTCAGCCGTAGCAACTTTTAAGATTTCAACTCCCAAAATTGGGAGTTTCTCGTGCTAGCTGGGGAATTCTGGGACTTAAAGTCCACACATCTTAACACTGCCAAAGTTGAGAAACACTGCTCCGAACTGAGATTTGGTTCAGCATGTTTAGTTCATGCATAATAGTACATGAAAGGATTTTAATTCCCTTAAAAGATCACCTTTTAGGTTTTTTAAAAAAAAAACCACACTTGTAGCTTTCCCTGTCTTTCTGTGTTTCGTTTTTGTGCAGGAGCAATTCCTCGTCCCAGATCACACCATTAAAGACATCAGCGGGGCATCCTTCGCTGGGTTTTATTACATATGCTTTCAGAAGTCTGCAGCATGTATAGAGGGCTATTACTATCACAGGAGTTCAGAATGGTAAGACGGGGGAGGAGGGGAAATTGAACCCTTCCTCGCCCAAGACCAGGTTGTAGTGACACCATCCTGCGTGTTTGCTGTGCTTGGGTGACTAATGTATTGAGATACAAGTGAATTTATTTTGTCCACCTGGCGGGTCCAGATCACATCAGGGCCGAGGCCAATAGTTTGCTGCCGAGGGCCATCTGGGCCCATAATCTGATCGCAACAGCACTGACACTTACATACCGCTTTACAATGCTTTACCGCCCTCTCTAAGCGGTTTACAGAGTCAGCCTGTTGCCTCCTACAATCTGGGTCCTCATTTTACCGACCTCGGAAGGATGGAAAGCTGAGTCAACCTTGAGCCGGTCAGGATCGAACTCTTGGCAGTGGGCAGAGTTAGCCTGCAATACTGCATTCTGACCACTGCGCCACCGGGGCTCTCTGATGCAGTTCCCGGTCGTTGCAGCCTTGGAAACCTGCTGCCGTGTTGCAGAACCAGCCAGGTTCGTTCTGCTCAGCCTGTTTTCCTTGCTTCCCCCAGGTATCAATCTCTGAATCTGACTCACGTCCCTGAGTACAGCGCGCCCATTTACGAATTCCGGTGACAGGGATGCCAAGAGCTTCACCAAGAGATGGCCAGTGAGGCCGGGGGGTGGGGAGAGAGGAGGAGGCGAGTGCGAGGGCACATCTTCTATTCAGACAACGGGGATGTCTCAGTCAGGACAGAAGACACCAGGCTCCCCTCTTGTAGGCATCTGGACCGGTCTGAAAGCACGAAGGGGAATCCACGGGACTGCCGGAGCCTGATCCTTCTTCCAGCTGCGTGGCCAACCTGATTCCGTAGCCTGGCCTCCAGGCTACCGTTCAACGCCCTTTTCTTGCAAAGCTCGCCTCTCGGGATCGCTGACAATCCTTTCCCTCTGCTCCTTTTGGGGGGAGGAAATGTCCACGTCTCCCCAGATCTCCTTGGAATAGAAGAGAACATAAGTTGCTTCCTGCTTATGTTGCTTCCTCCTCGGCCCTGCGTAGGGGTTCCTCCAGAACGGGGGAGGGGGGCCCTGTCTGGCCTAAGCACTACTTGAGGTTGGTGTGTCTGGCCCACAACTGCAGTGTTTGCTAAGGAAGCAGTGGGTCGAAGGAAGCGGGGCCCGGCTGGGGTGGGAGGAGTAATCTGTTCCTGCTGGTTTGCAAGGCTAAACTTTTCTTGCTAGCCAGTCCCAGCAGCACGAGCTTAAAGCAACCTGCAGTGGCGGGAAAGCTAGTTAGGCTGAATGCAGAATTTGCAACATTAAATGGAAAATGTTTAAGGACTTCTGTAAAGTGAGGTGTTTTTATGGCCCACTTCCTCACCGCTGGCTCAAAGACTTGTGTGGTAACGTGCACAAATTATTCTTCGTGATATTTTATAACGGCTGCTTTTTTTAATTTTTTTTTTTTCCTCCTCCTCCTGGTGAAAACGAGTGCAAGCTCACATTGATTGATGGTGGTGAGCTCTCTTTCTGTAATTATCTCACAGTGTTGCCGCCTACTCCTCACGAAGGAAGCGCTTGGTGGTGGTGTGCAAATTGCGCTTCTGACGTGCGCGCCGGGTTTACCCTGCAGAAAACGATTGATGTTCGCTCGGACTTTTATCAAACCTTCCTCCCCTCCCCGAATAAACTGCTCTCCCGAGACTTTAAAACGTTCAGTGACTTAAGGCCCCTGCGCCAAACTTCATGCATGTTGTGGTAGTATAAAAGTGGCCGTCCTGTTTCCTAGGGCCTCGAGAGGCTTCTGCAACCTGCTTCTCCGCATCGTTGATGGGGGTGGGTGGTGTGGGAACCGCTCTGCCACTCGAGTTTTCAGAGCTGGAACATGATGCAGCTTGTGAACCGGGCATGCTGTCCTCCTTGCTTGCTTGCTTGCTTCAAAATGCCTCCTCCTGTCTGCTCCCGCAGGTGCCTTGGACTTTGCAGTGTCTGGCAATGGACAGGGACAGAACGTCCCCAGTGGCCAAAGATTACAGGTTGTGGTTGCGTTCTCTGTGAGGCTCGGCCTTCCTGTGTGGCAGGATCAGAAGCGCTCGTAGTGGCGGTAATTGGGCGGAGGGAGAATTTATCTCTGTCTCCAGCACTGTGTGTGTGCGCCACAGTCTTGGGGAGGGGGAGGGAATAAAAATGACAGGTTGCGCTCTTGATGTATGGAATTTGCTTCCCGGTTTTAGCTGCCTTGAATGATGGGGTCAAAAAGTGTTGTCGCTTGCGAAAGAGGTCGCTGGGAAAAAAAGGACTTGAAAGTGGTAGGTTGGGGCAGCAGTCTTCTCTGTGGCTCTTTGTTCTTCCTGATAGCGAGCCAAGCTGGAATAAATGATGCAAAAGAAGGTAAAACTCTGTTTTGACATGTGGATTGCAGAACCCTAGTTTAAAAAAAAAATAAAATCAGAATTTGGCTTTTTAAGACATAGACTGTTTAAAAGAATAACCACCAGCCTACCCTATACGGTATCCTTTAGCACAAGGTAGCTGTGCATTTTAAGGTGGGCTCTTTGCTTCCCTTAGCCACAGTGTAAAGCAGAGGTGTCCATCCTTGGCAAGTTTCAGACCTGTGGCTGGCTGGGGAATTCTGGGAGTTGAAGTCCCCTGGTCTTAAAGTTGCCAAGATTGGACACCCCCTGGTGTAAACTAAGTTGCTAATTAATGAGCGCTGGGTTTGCGTTTGCAGAGCCTAATTGTTTAACTCGATGGGAGTGTATGGATCTCGGGAGTATGCCAGTTTCAAACCAAGCTTTTCCATCAGTCAGGCAGAAAACCCATTTAGCCTGCATGCCATATATTCACACCCAGCCACAAAAGGTCAAGAAGAGCATCTTAACGAAATTCCCAAAGCCTCTTTCCTCTCTTAACAATCACAACTCCCTCCCTTCTGCTTCTCCCACTCTGGGCAAATTGCAGCCTCTTGTGGAGAAGTAGTTGTGCCTGTAGATGGATAGGCATCATACCTACCTGTCCCAGGTGCGAGTTACAACTTTCCTATAACCTTTGGAGCACGGGGGAAAAAATGGTTGAAGGGTCACAGCTTGCCAGGGGAAGATGATGCTTCCTTCAGGCTGAGCTAAAGGGTTTTCCAGAGCCACTCCAGCCAGTGAGGCTGAACAGCGAAACTTAAAAGAATTAAACTTTTATGGTAGAAGTGACCTTGAAAGGGCTGGCCAGGGAAAAATTGAGAATTTACGAGGGAGGGGGGCGATAAGTTGCCTCTATATTGCTCCTTCTTGGGCTGCGTTCGCTTTTGGCATAGGGCCCTGGTTTGGTGCACTAACAGATGCTTGCGCTTGAGATGAAATAGGTGGGAATTAAGTTGGTGTGCGGGAAGCAACTTTTCTTTTGAAAATAGCCTCCCCCCCCCCAAAGGCTTGTCTTTAATTCTCTCCATCTCCATTAAAGTGAAGAGCTGTTGCCTCTGGGTTTGTTGAGAAAACTGGACGAAGCTTGTCAAAGGACTTCAAGGATGGGATCTTCCAAAATGTATAGAAAGGATTTTATAAAGTTAATCAGAGTATTAAAGAATATTTATAGATGAATTGCAGAAAAGAGACTGTGGGGGTTTTTCTTCCAGAGTTATCAGTGTCCCAAATAAAAGAATGTATTTAAAAAGTATCCATGTGTGCTCTTTTCTTTATTTTATCCCTGTATCACAGGTTGCCCAGCTGAATTAGGCTCACAATTCTTAAGCACGTTGATATTTTCCAAAAGGCTCAGAACCCATGTGGACCGTTCTAATTGTTTTCCCTGGGCAGAGAAGGTTATATAGAACATCAGTAGTTCCATCTTTGGCAGGGTAGATGCCACTCAGAAGGAACTTTTTTTTTGGGGGGGGGGGACCAAGTCCTGGATGTCTGGACATAAGAATAATTGGGCCAGCATCCTTGATGTACTTTTTGTGCTTGTCAAAATTTCACATTCCTACTTTGTTAGTTCAAACATTAGTCAAAGGCACTTCTAATTTCTGAAAATAAGGAGGAACCCACCCACCCCGCTTCCATCACTTTCTTGCAAGATGGCATGATGGCTGCTTTGCATACTGGATATCTGGATGATTGAAATAAGATAGCAGTTTAAAAATATATTTTGTGTTTGGCCCGGTCACTGTGATGTTATAGGGCTCTGTTTTGCCCTTTGCCAAGGAGTCTCTTACTCCTTTGGAGTGGAAGAGCCATTGTAATACTTGCAATGTGGGTTTTGTAGTACTATTGCACTAGCCAACCTTTAGCCAATAGCCATTTGCAGCTCTGATGGCCTTACGCCTGCCCCCCATCAGCTAAAGAAGCTGCTTCATTTGTCCTTGGGGTTGTAGACATCCAGGGAGAAGCCGATATTCAGAAGCAAGTTTGTCAGAAATGAAAAGAGGACAGAAGTGGCCCTTAAGTCCTGGGAATGGGGATAGGATGAGAAAAAAAAGACTTGGGCTGATTCCTTCCTATTATTGAAATGTGCACATAGCTCAGCTTGGTGATTCTGAGCTGTGTAGGGTTTTAATAAATAATATTTCAATATATGGGTTAAGTAATATTTTTATATGTGTGTTAAATAATATATGTTAAATTTCTGCCCGCTGACCATTTATATTAGGGGTGTCTAACCTTGGCAGCTTTAAGATCAGTGCCCCTCCATTCCCAGAAATCCCCAGCCAGCCATGCTGGATGGGGAATTCTGGGAGTTGAAGTCCACCGGTCTTGAAGCTGCCAAGATTGCACAGTCCTGGCTTATTTCATGGTTTGTAGTAGTAACCATTAAGCAAAGCAAAGCAAAGTAAAAAAAAAAACCTTTGTAGTGTTAAGCTTCGTACAATCGTTTTGGCTTTTGCGCGGCCTGCCCTGCTGTTCCAGCTCTCCCCGATAGGGGCGGAACGGGACGTCGCCTGTCGGGGTTGCCGGGCGGAGGGCTTGGCGAGACGGACCTGCCCGGGAACTACTTCCGGGGCAGCCCGTCCCGCATCGCGGTCCGCCCGAGTCGCCAAGATGGGGATCCTGGAGAAGATCGCGGAGATCGAGAAGGAGATCGCCCGGACCCAGAAGAACAAGGGTGAGGCGGGGGCAGCCCGGCGGGGCCGGGAAGGGGCGCCTCCCCTGCTGGAGGGCGGCCTGGGGGGTCTGCAGGCCTCGGGAGACGCCCCCGCTTGGCCTCTTGAAGGGAGGAGTCATGGGCCTGGCTGTGCTATTTCAGTGGGGGTGGGGTGGGTGTCATTTAACGCAAAATGAAATTAAATGAGTCTTTTTCAAAATCTGCATCCTTCACATGGGTGTGTATGTAGTATATATGTGTGTGTGTGTAGTGTATATGTTTGTGTATTTGTATATACGTGCGTGTGGATGTAGGTGTACGTGTGTGTCCATTTACGTTGTTTTATACACTTCCTAAATACAGTAAACGGCTGCATAAATGAACTGTTTTCTTTCTTTCTGTTTTATTATTCTGTTTATTTTACTTTGTTTAAACTTCCTTTTTGTTTCTTCATTTTTTTTATGGTTGTGGTCCACCTAGAGTAGCCCATGGTGAGGCAGGCGGCAAATAGATTTAATAGTAACAATAACAATAATAAACGACTGGTGCCTCCAGTAGGATCGGATACATTCCTCCAGAACATAGCAAAGCCATTGAAACCACCAGGATTCCCTTTGGGCCAGTTTGCCTCTTCCTCTTCCTCCTCTGCCACCTCTTCCTCTTCTTGCCAGCCTCCAGAAGCAATGGACTGCCATCATCCCCGCCCTGCCGGTCCACAAGTGTGGGAGCAGGTGGCTGGCACAGCTCGCATGCTGCATGTGCAGAAACATGCAAGGAGAAGCGGGAGCATGCACAGAAAATCGGAAGAGGAGCGGAAAAGGGCTGCCTGGGATTATATTTACCGAGTGTAGCAAGAAAAACAAAGAAAAAAGTGTTACTACAGCATTATGATGCATATTGCTTTAGATTTATTATAGCTACTGCCCAAGGAACTCCCGGTGACTGAAATGAAACAGATCGCCCTGAATCTCTTCCCTCCTCCACATTGGCTCCTTCATCACCTGCTTGTTCTTTCTCCGTTTCCCCCCCCCCCCAGCTACGGAGTACCACCTGGGTCTGCTGAAGGCCAAGCTCGCCAAGTACAGAGCTCAGCTTCTAGAACCTTCCAAATCGGCTGCGGCCAAAGGGGAAGGCTTCGATGTGATGAAGTCAGGGGACGCCCGGGTGGCGCTGATCGGTTTCCCTTCTGTGGGTAAGGTCAGTGCTCAGCAGAGAACAAGGACTCTTCGGGCATGGCTTTGAAAATTAAGTTCTGCTTTCTGAATCTTTGCCTTCTCTTTTAGTCCACGTTTCTGAGTTTAATGACTTCCACAGCGAGTGAAGCAGCTTCTTATGAATTCACGACATTGACCTGCATTCCTGGAGTCATAGAGGTAAATGCACTTCTCATGGGCTCCCTTTTGCCTCGGGTAGCAATTAAGCCAATGTAGACATCGTTACTTCTGTGAAAGTGAAGCTCATAGACGGCTGTGCTGCTGATTAAATCAGCGCTCAGGTTCGTGTGAGATGCTTAGTGGTGGATTGCCTTTTCTGATTTCCCTTCATTTATGTGCAGTACAAAGGAGCCAATATCCAGCTTCTAGATCTTCCTGGGATCATTGAAGGAGCTGCTCAAGGTTGGAATTCCCTTCTGCTTTTTAACTACTAAATAACTCACAGGGTTGTGGTTGCTGGGAAAATAGGAAGATGTATTGTTTTGGATATGTTCGCCGCCTTGGGTTATTTGCCAAAATAGTAAAGGCAGGATACAAACAAATAAAATAAAAAATAATAAGGAAGTCCTACAGTTGAGGCTTGTCAGATGGGGAGGGAGGAAAGCTGCCCTTGGGCTGTCGTAGGAGAAAGCAATGGTTATGTCAACTTTCAGAGAAGGGGTTCTGTTTGGATTGACCAGGTCAAAAAAACAAACACGAGCCCACCCTTTTATGCCCTGCTTCTTTGTCAGCTTCTCTACAAGAGTCATTTCTTTTGTGTTTTTAGGGAAGGGCCGGGGACGCCAAGTGATTGCGGTGGCCCGGACCTCAGATGTCGTCATCATGATGCTGGAAGCCACCAAGGGAGAAGTGCAGAGGTCAGCAGAGGGAGGGGAGGGGCCTCTGAGGGGCAGAATGGCGTGGGAGGAGAGCTCAGCCGTTGGGGGTTTCTCCTTAGAGGCGACCTCGGTGTTTTTGCTCGCATGTGCAAAACGTAAGGGTTGCTGTTTGGAGCCAGGCATGCTCCTGCAAAGATGGATTTGGGCAAAAGTTTGAGTGCGTGCTGTGATTCCTCCTGCAGAGCTCTCTTGGAAAAGGAACTAGAAACAGTTGGCATCAGGCTGAACAAGAATAAACCCAACATCTACTTCAAGGTGAGACACAGGAAGCCGGTTGCGCTGTGGGGGGAGCTAGCATTGAGGGACATTCCAGCATTGTCCTAACGGCACCTCTGCCTTCCTTCCAGCCCAAGAAAGGAGGCGGCATCTCCTTCAACTCCACCGTGAGCTTGACTCAGTGCTCGGAGAAGCTGGTGCAGCTCATCCTTCACGAATACAGTATCCTTTCTCGGGATCCTCCTGGGGGTTGCCTTAGGGGCGTCCCCAAAGACCCAGGCCCAGGATTTTATGGGGGGGGGTTGATAAAGAGGTGGACGAGCTTGCCTGGAAGTTGAGTCCCAGCTGTGCTCTGCCCGTGCGGCCATAAGCAACGTGAGTCCCACGAAAGGTGATGAGCCTTACCTCTCCCATCCTAAGAAATCTTCAATGCCGAGGTTCTGTTCAGGGAAGACTGTAGCGCAGACGAGTTCATCGACGTGATTGTCGGCAACCGAGTGTACATGCCCTGCCTTTACGTGAGTAGCGTGCGAGAAGTTTCCTGTTGTAACAAACGGGGACAGGATAATTGGTGCCCCATCCTAATTAAGTGGAGACATTCTTTGTCCTTCCGGTTCCGGTTTGCCAGGCCTTCAGATAGCTACATTTGGGGAGTAAAATATTGTTCTGGTCTGAAAGCAGTCAAGTTCCCAGCACTTCCCTTGATGAAAAATCCTGCAGCTGATCATTTTTTTCTCCCAAATAAAATCAGCTGTCCTGGAACATTTCTTTGCCCGGGGTGGGGGCTTATAATTAAGTTACCCTGTGGTAAAATGGGTGGCCAATACATTTCGTAAATAAATCACATTTCAGAAAGTTGGTGTGAGGGATCAGAGTGGAATCAACATCAGGGTGCAATGTGAATCTTTCCCCCCGCCCTTCCTCTGTGTCTTAATTTAGGTTTATAACAAGATTGACCAGATCTCTATGGAAGAGGTGGACCGCCTGGCTCGGAGGTCCCATAGCGTCGTGATTAGGTAAGGGAACCCCCAAGTAGTCCTGCACAAAACACGAGTTATGGCTGTGTCCGCTGACGGTTGTGTCTTCCCAGCTGTGGCATGAAGCTGAATTTGGACTACCTGCTGGAAATGCTGTGGGAATATCTGGCTCTCACCTGCATCTTCACAAAGAAAAGAGGCCGTAAGTAACGCCCTGGGAACGGCCGAGAAAATCCGGTCGCGCCTGAGGATTAAGGGGGGTTTGGGAAGGCCAGTATTGGCAGAGAGTTAGAAGCCAAGCCTTTCCTTTTCCTCTCCTCCCCTCACCGAAAAATGCTCCTTCCTTGCAGAGAGACCTGATTTTTCAGATGCAATCATTCTGCGGAAAGGTGCCTCTGTACAGCACGTGGTAAGTCCTGAAAGCTCTCGGGATCCTGGGCTGGAGGGTTAGGAATCTCATTCAGTCTCCCCCGATGCAGACGGTCTCCAGCGGGATGGATCTCGACCTCCAGCGACCTCAGCAAGGGCCTTGTCGCTGGATCTCCTGAGAGTTGAAATCCCCTCGTCTGAAGGGTGCCCCAAGGGGAGATGGCCAAGCTGTGCCACTGGATGGGGTGGTGGGAACTCGGCTGTCGTGATACCTGGATCTCCCGGTGTGACTTTGGTGTGGAGGGATGCTTTGAACCGAGGATACACGAGGCTCTATTCTCGCCTGCCTGACCGTTTCCTCTTTTCAGTGTCATAGAATTCATCGGACGTTAGCTGACCAGTTCAAGTACGCCCTTGTGTGGGTAAGTGTTCGCTGAAGAAGGGGGGAGTCTGGTCTTTTATTCGTAGCAGCCCTACTGCGAGGGTTACCCTCTCAAGCCTGTAGAGGAACAATCTGGGGTGCAGTGATACTCTAGTGCTCCCTGCAGGTGGAAACCCAGCACAGCAAGGGCAAACTTTCCATCCAATCTCACTCCCGAGGCTTTGCTTTTCTATTGGCAGTGAACTGTTTTCCCCAGGAGAACATTCAGAAACCGTCTCCTCATCCCCTCCATATTCTGCTGTAGAGTAGCCTGCATAATGTTTGGGAGAAGGACGGCAGAAATGAGACAAATGTTATCCCACCATTGTTCAGCTAGAATAGGCTGCTGACAATCTGGGAGTCAGGTTGGGCCCTTGGTTTGAGTCCAGCAAGGTCTTCCTCGCACAAAGGCCCAGATCGAATGAATGAATGAATGAAGGCAGCAAGATCAGACTCTTAGCCACACCTCCTGAGAGGGTCTTGACAGATGCAAAAAGAGGCCCAGGGTGAGCAGAGGCTGCTAACAACCTGCTTTCCAAGCAGAAGGGAGCTTCCATCCTCCACCATTCGGTCAGAACTGAAGAAGCTTCTTGGATGAGAAGCGAAAAACAAAGAAAGTCCAGCTGCCTCTTGAAAAAGCACCTTTGGTTCAATCACAGTAGCATCGTGGATGAGAATCCGAGCCTCTGACATTGCCACCCCCTTGTGCCCTTTGGATGGGTCAAATCTTAATGCCCACCCATCTAGAGCTAAACTTTATGGCAGCGTTTCTCAACCATGGGATGGACTGGGGAGTTCTGGGAGTTGAAGTCTACCCCTCTTAAAGTAGCCAAGGTTGAGAAACGCCGCATCCTGCTTTGATACGAACCTGTTTTCTGCATCCTTCAGTCCGTCTTCTCTCTCTGCCTTTCAAGGGAACCAGCACCAAGTACAGCCCCCAACGAGTCGGGCTCAGCCACGTGGTGGAGCATGAAGACGTCATCCAGGTGGTGAAGAAGTAATCGCCCGTACCTTGCTCCCCTCCGCAGAGTTTCCATGCAGCTTAACTGTAAAACGTGTAAGAACTAAACTGCCCCACATGGTCAAAGGAGACGGGGCAGGCAGGACACTTCCCCAGTTCTAGAAGGAGGCACAGCCACAGAGGGGGGTGAAGCTTTTTGGGGACACACAAGGACCAGGGTTTTCTCCTGAGTGGGGAAACTTGCTTAGCTGAAGCCTGTCGTTGAGGGTCCTTCGAGCACTCGATGGGAGAGGATTTGAGACCGAGTGAGGATGGCAGCCTGGCTACCTGTGATCAACAGCCTCAGATTTGTGACCTGGTGACCCTGGAGTGGGATGTCGGATCCGGAACGAAGAACCTGCCTTCCTCCCTTCAGAACTCAGCCTTGCCACCTCTTCTCTGTGGACAGGAGATCCATAAAGGAAGGATCTGCCCACGCGTGGGAGCCTGGATTGATGAGTCCTCTCCCCTCCTCCCTCCTCATTTCACCAGGTCATCTCCTGGTCCCATAGCCCACCCCCAGACTTCGACTCCAGACCCATCGGCCCCCTTCTCCCTCGACCTGCTGCTGAAATAAAGGATGGTCCTTACGTCTCTTTGGAACTTCCAAAATGTTCATGTAGCACTTTCCTTAGATTGCTCTCAACACCGCTTAACCCTTCAGGGGCCCTCCTGAAGTTGTGAGCGAACCCAGCCTGTTTGTGGGGCATTTCCCCATAGCTTGCCTTGCCTTTTTCCAGGCAGGGGGGCTTCTTATTCCAGTCCACAGTCTGGCCCCACAAAGGTTGAAGACTCCCAAATAGTTCTTAACAATTTCTTCAGCTTCCAGCTTTTTGGTGGTGAGAAAGTGAACGCCAACCATTTTCTCTACTGTAGGCTGCTTTCTGGGTGTTTAATTAATTAATTAGACTACTGGCTTTCATTCCCCCCTCCCTCCAAAAAAAGAGCTTTCTGTTGAAGCTTGTGTGAATGAATCAAAAAGGATTTAAAAAAAAACCCATTAAAGGAAATAGATAAGAGGCAATTCAAATCCTCCTTGAGAAAAGCAGCTGCATTTGACTTTCGGTGACCTTGTCAAGTCAGCCCCAAACTTTCCCTGAGAGTGTTGTGGTTTGGGGGTGCAGCAAGCGAAGTGGGTCCCTGCTCCTGGGTACTGAGATGACCCCTGCACCCATCCACCTGTCCTGCCCCTCTGCAAATGCTTCCCCTGGAGGACGTTCCCTCTCCTCCCATTTCTTTCTGTCCAGCCACGGCAGGGAAGAATAGCTGCCATCAAATATGCATGGAGCCAGCAGCTGTCTGGCAGGGCAGGGTCCACGCAGGGCAGGCAGTCACGGGTGAGTCGCCTTCCCAGGCCTGTCCCTCGGTTTGGAGAGCGAAGGGATGGAGCCGCCTGTCCTCCCGAGGGTTTAACCCGCTGCCAGCCCAGAAGGCAGGACGGGGGAGGCGGGCAGCAGCTGCCCAGGTAAGTGGGCCGTGCCACTCTTGCTGCGATGACGTCCGATATCTCTGCATTCAAAAGGGTCTCGCTGTCCTTTAATCTGCAAAGTGGCCGTCAGCTGCTTGATCATATACTTGGCTTTAGTTCATGGGTAGGAAAGGGATAGGCTTGTTCTCTCCTCCGAAATCCTCACAACAGCCTTTGGAGGTAGGTTAGTGCGAAGGAGGCATCTGCAGGGGGAAGGAAGGCTCAGCTTTCTTATCCGAGGCTTGGCAAAGCTGGGCTTGGGCCAGGAGGGTGGGCAGCGGTGGCATTTTGCCTGCCGTGTTGTGCCCCAGCCTAGCCCGCCCCTCAGGATGGTTGTGAGAGTCACAAAGGTACATCTTCACACACGCACACACCCATTTGTAAGGGTAAAGCAGAAATCTTAGATTCTCGCTCTGCTTTGAAATTGAGCGCAATTTAGGAAAACCTTCAAAGCCAGAAACGGGATCTACAGAGAGGAGAATGAAGGGGGGATACAAACCCGAAGACTCGCAGGGAGGATTTGGGGCCTCTGTTCAAACTCAGCTTTCTAATCCTCGGCAATAAATCTCTCTAGTCGGCTTCAAAAGCGGAGCGGGAAGAGAATTTAAATCTTCTCTGCTTCCTATACATTTGTTTCCCATCTGCCATCCAGATACCACAACCTGGCACAATCAGTGCTCATCACCCTGTCCAATTTGCACGGAAACGGTGGCGGCAGCTGCCCTGCCCCACAGCCTAATTTGCAGCAGACTTTGGAGGGTGGTGAGCCCCCAATAAGGGGTCCAACTGACCCCCCTCCCTCAAGCAGTAGGAATTCCTTTAAAAAGAGGCGATATCTCGCCTCCGGGCGCCTGTCTTCCTGCTGACCGCGGGCAGATGAAGAAGAAAGGAAGGTGAGCCGTTCTCTGCCAGCTGCCCGGCAGAGGGGCTGGTGCCCTTCCATCCATTGTCCCTTTGATTTACGTCCCTCGGCCATGACGTCCGAGGCCTGGGGGGGAGGGCGAGCGAAACTCCCATGGGAGAGGGGAAGCAACAGTTGCCAAGGCTCTTGGTTAGTGATGGCAACTGGGGTGCTGGTGGCATCGGGCATCTTGAAATTGGTTTGTGCAGATCTTCAGATCTTGGGGACACCCTTGCATCGGCCGAGCTGGGAGCGAGGGGCCAGCCTTTGCAACATCATGCCAAACCCAGGGTGCCTGAGGGCTTGGCACTGACCGCTGCCGTGGGCGACGTCCGGGTGGCCGATGGTGTGCGTTCCGAAAGGTAAGCCCCATGGCAAGCTGATCTGGGTTCCTTCCGTGTGTGTCTCGCATGTTGCCTTGTAAGTTCTCCTCCCATTTGGGTCTGATCTGTGAAGCCAAGGAGATTTCAAAGTGGAAAACTGCACCTCTGGATTTCAGAGAGATTGGACAACCATTTGACTGAAATGTTGTAGGGTTTCCTACTTGAGCAAGGGGTTGGACTAGAAGACCTCCAAGGTCCCTTCCAACTGTGTTAGGTACCTCTCTTCTCGGTCTCACAGTTTCCCCGCCCTTGTCCATTTCTCACCCTTAAATTTGCAGAGTGTTACTATGCTCTTGCCTTTGGAAGTAGGACAGAGGTTGTATTGACTGGGGGAACAGAACTGGGGGAGCTTTCTGCTCTCCTGGGAGCAGGGGGTCCCCAGAAAATGCTCCAAAACAATCAAAGATGATGGGCCTTGTTGGTGGGATCGAAACGTGACCAGTTTTGTTTGCGTTTGCCTCTTTGTTCACACCATTGTGGTTGCCGTCTTGACTTCCTTGATCCTACCTTGCAAATACCCCTGCCCCCCCTTGACTGCTTGCCTTTCCTCACTCCAAGCCCCAACCGAGTGCTGCTTTCTAGAGCAGTTTTTCCAAATCTCCCGTTATGGAGACAAGCTTCAATAAGAAAAGCGCCTCCGTGTGCTCGCACACCCTCCTGCTTACCTGTCACAGGTGTGTAATTGCACCCACGTTCCTTCAGCTTATCTTGCAGCGCGGCTGCCTCTTTCCCAGGCATCTTGGTATTCTAATATCTCCTGCAGGGCAGTGAGGAGGTAAGGTGTCTCCTTATATCAGAATCTGTTTCCCCCCTGAAGCAGCTGCATGGAAGGGAGGGCTGCAGAAACGAGCTCCCTCCGTCCCTCCCAGCCGCCCCCACCCACAAAGCCACCAACAAGGGCCCTTCCTGAAAGGCCTTTAAGCACAGCTGCCTTTTTTCAGACAGAGGTAAACATTCCTTTCACCACCACAATTAAAAAAGGAAAGGAAGAGAGAAAGAGACGTTATTTTTTTCCCTTTGGATCCAGCTGAGCGGTCCACATGTTTATTCCACGTTCTGATTTTTCGTTCTAAGACAGCACTGGAGCCGAGGTGGTCAAAATAGAGCAGGGTTGGCGAAAGGGGGCTTGCCCCCCTCCTTTCTTGCCTCCTCCCCACTCCTCCTTCGGAGGACTCTCGATCTGGAGATGGACTGGTCCACTTACATTATTCATACGGACGAGAGCCCAAGAGATACGGTTACATTGCCAGCTCAGATCAAGGGTTAGACCTTCACTTCCCTCCCAGCACCTTGCAGGATCCACACTGAAGGAGGAGAATGGGAAACCACCCAGCCAGTTCCGAAGAAGACCGTTGTGTGCAAGATCAACCTTCAGTGCAATCTCTGCTGCGCCCGGACAGACCCTCCCCTCAGGTCTCAAGCTTTTGAGGAAGACTGTTGAGGTCTACAACAAGCAGTTGAAGCCAAGGAGAGAGGCCCACAAGGAGTTTCTCCGGCTTCCTCCACAGGTAAACAAAACAGAGTCTTCTCTCTTTGTCACTCTGAAAAGAGTGATTGCTGGAAACAGGACAAGGGAAGGGGTCTTCTGGCTTCAGAGATACACAGGCTGGTTTTCAGTTTCGAAGAGATCGCAGAAATCTTGTGGTTTCTTCATCATGTTTGCTGTCTCCTCCTTCTCCTCCTCCTCCTCTCGGTTTCCTCATGGACAAAATTTTGCTGAGCTTTCCCTGGAGGGGTCACGACATAGGAGAGCATGAACGTCTTTGACCTCCCCAGAAATGGCTAAGAAAGGAAAAGAGGATAAAGGGAAAAATGTCCGAAAGGGGAAGAAGAAACCTGTGGCTCAGTTGGACGATGGGTCAGATTCTGACTTGGCAAAAAGGAACACCGAAGAGAGCGAGATGGACAGCGAGCTGGTGGAGGGAGAGGAAGAGGAGGATGAAGACGACCCTAAGAAGAAGGGGGGGAAGGACAAGAAAGGCGTGGTCAAGAAGGCAGGCAAAGAGAAGAAGGGGCAGTTGGACAAGACCAAGAGGCAGCTCAAAGGAGCCTCCCAGCTGGTCATGGGCCTGACAGCAGAGGACCCCAAGAAGAAAGTGGCCAAGAAGGAACACGCCAAAGCCCAGCTGAAGGGAGCCACCAAGGCCATGGTCCTGGCCAAGAAAGAGGCAGCGGTCCCACCCAAGAAGAGGCGGAGCTTGAAGAGCACCTCCAAACTCTTCATGGGCGTGAAAGGGATGGGGCCGCACAAGAGCATCAAGAAGAGCCACTTCAAGAACACCTCGCGCTTCTTCTGGGGCCTGAAGAAGTACAGCACAAAGAAGAAGAACAAGAACAAGAAGAACAAGGGGGTGCTGAAGTCCACCTCCAACCTGATGATGCGCTTCAAATCTCTTGGAAAGAAGAAGGAGAAGAAAGAGGGAGCCCCTGACAAGGAGACCAAGAAGTCCTCATTCATGCTGATTCGGTTAGGGGGTGGGAAGTCAGAAGATCAGCAAAGCAAAGGAGGGAGCTTTCTCGGCAACCTCTTCCGGCGGAGGAAGGCAAATCAGAACTTTAAACCCCAGGCCCAGATGGTCAGCAAGGTGGCTGCGGTCACCAACTGGCTGACCTGTAAATTCTTGAGTAAGTGTGGTAGATCGAGATACGACAAACGAGCGACTGATGACTCTTGGCTAGCCAAGATTGGAGCCAAGAAACTGCCTTTCCCTTCAGAAGATGAAGTTTTGAGACACCGAGCGAATATGAGGAGAGTTGCTGGAGCCAAGAAGTGTACGTGTCTTGGCCAATACCCGGACAAATTTGGCTACTGGGACCCCCTGGATTCTGCCACCTCACAAGATTACTTTGATGATTATGAAGAAGAACCTGGTTGTTACGATGGCCAGCCCCCTTTCAAGCATGGCTTGTCTGGTTATAACCAGGATTGTTATGGGAGGCATCCGATGGAAGAAGGATATGGGCCTTATGATGAAGACTACGATGAGCAGGACCCTTATGGATACTGCAGTGACAATCAAGATTATGGACCTTCTTTCCATTATCCACCTTATGAACCTTACGAGGATTTCAGCAGTGATTATGAGGTAGAAGGTGGTCCGTATTGGACTAGAGAATTAGAACACCCCGATAATCAGGAGGATGTTTACTGCCAGCAGGACACGAATGAAAGTGACCAAGAGTGGGTCTCCCAGTCTTCGTACAACCCGTACGCCTGTCTGCTGGATGACATAGCTGAGATGGAAGAAGCAGACAGAGGGGAGACTGAGCCAGAAGATGACCCCATTGCTTTCTCCCATTCTTCTGTTTTGGAACGAGAGATGGGAGGAAAGATGGCTGCCACGGCACCATTGAACAGGAAGTTCCGGCTTTTCCCGAGGCCCCAAGTGAAGTTGTTCGGCAAGGAAAAGCTTGATGTCCCTCTCCCACCTTGCCCACAGATTTCCCTGGCTTATTTGGATCCTGAGGAAGAAGGCATCACGGAAGAAGAAGAAGAAGAGGAGGAGCCTCTAACTTCTCCATTCGCCCAGTTTGATGGTCAGTATTTGGAATCTTCTGGGTCTCAGGAGACTTTTTCAGAGTTGCTCCCTCTGAGCAAGCTTGGGAGGTCCCACAGGAACAACTTAAGTAGAAGGAACTGGGGTTGGGATGCACATCACATGGAGCCTCCTCTTTCTCCAAGAGAGTGTGGGAGCCCTCTGGGGCAGTTCCTGCAGCAATCCATCTCTCAGCCGAGACCTATTCTGAAGCACCATGGGACCTGGGGAAGGAACCAACCAGGCATGCATGAGTCCAACAGAAGAACTCTGTCTCCACGGTTTGGGAAGAAGAGTCCTCTGGAGTCATCTTCTCTGCCTCCAAGGATGCCTTTTGAAAAACCAAGTTGCACTTTCCCCCCCAGCTCTGTCAGGCAGCTTAGGGGTCCAGGGAGACACCACACTATTCTCACACCTTCTCACACCACAGTAGCAATGCAGGACGCTCTTCACAAAGAGTTGCAAAGCACTCTCCGGTCAAATTTCAATAGAAAGTCACAGCAAGACCTCAGGTTTTCTCAGAGAAACGCCTCATGGTCAACAACTGGACATCAAAATCCTTCCTTCAAGGGGAAGAGTCCACATATTCCCATGTCTTCTCCTTCTCAGAGAACAGCCAAAGAAAACCCAGTTTCATCAGGGGGATGCAGGACAGCCACTATGGGAAACTCATCCAAAGACTCCCTCTTCCAGGCACCTCCTTCCTCTTACCCAGCAACACACAAGCGTTTGGGAAGTCAACGCAACCTCTCATCTTCTAGCTTAGCATCTGTTAAAAGCCTGATGGACACCCCTTTCAGTCGTTCATTGTTTCATGTGTCCAGCGCTCCAGAATTTCAAGATTCTGCCAGAAATAGGACCCCTGGAAGGTTTGTCCCAAGAGAATTCTATAATCCCACCAGCAGGGGTTTGAAGTCTCCTCCATCACCTCAACCATCCCTTAGGCATTTTGGATCTCCTCCCATGCCCAGTCACTTACAGTCAAGAAGGGCAGTTCATCAGGTATCTATGGACGCCTCGGGAAGCCTACCCCAGGCTTGGAACAGGCAGTCTGAGCCGCCAACGAAAGCAGTGAAGCCGTTAATGAGAAACCAGCATCTGAGGCAGTTTGGCCATCGGTCCCCAGTTTTATCTGCTAGGGGTTCTCCTCACATGCTTCCTCGTCAAGGAAGCCACAGAATCAGCATCCGAGAGTCACCCCGAGGGTCATCTTCTTATGCCCACCTTCCCTTTGAAACTGGTAGACCAAAGGAAGCTCAGTCCCAGCCCCAGCCAAGGTGGCTTTGTGCCTCAGAAGAAGGAACAGCAACTCCTTGGAGTTCCTCACCCAAGATGGGAGCTACGAGAAGCTTGAGAAATGGTTTCAATTTGTCCCAGTCGCCCACTCGGGCTCCAAGACCCCACAAGGACTTCATTCAGCGCATTGGACAGCCTCTGGTGGGAATGGCTCAGCCTGCTTCTTCTGTTCAGTTCCTTCCTGGAGAAATAAGAAGACGTTTAGAAGATGAGAATCCATATCTTGCAGAGTTGGGCCCAGGAGAGCCTGAAGCTTTTTCGAGGCAGTCATTTCCCCAGCATTCCCCAGCTGCTGTTGCATCAATGAAGCAGAAGACAGAGGCCACGCCTACCAGGTCTTCTACTCCTAAAGTGCCACGTAAGCTCTTGGGTGGGCATTTGTCCTGCACCATCCCTGGTGATAATCCTGGCAACTTGAGGAGGCCCAATCTCAGCCCCTTGTCTCAAAGAACAGTTTCATTCAAAAGACCCTACACTGTGGAAGAAGAGGGCTCCTCTTTGGACACACCACCTTCCTTTCGCGGCCAGTATAACAAGCCAAGAAGACCAGATTTTGCCCCTGGACCTCCTGAGCTTCTAGAACATGAAATGGAAGGAGGCATAGGGAGATACGCAGTGGTGATGCCCCAAGTCCAACTGATGGGTTCTTCTCCTTGGAGAAGGTCCCGGAGACAAAACCAGCCATGGTCTGAGTATCACATGGTGAAGATACATGAGATGCCAAATGAATGGACCTCTGAGAAGCTCTTCCAGCATCCTCCAGCAGAGAGTTTTAAGGCTCACGATGTTCATCGTGGAGGAGGGAGAGGGAATGGGGTGTTCTGGTACCTGACGCGGGGAGCATCTGGGTCCAAGAGCGAATATGAAGAGACCAACAAGAACTGGCAATGCAAGGTAATCGAAAGGATGTTGAAGAGGGACAGAGGGAATAAGAGACTGGAAAGCAGAACTGGTGGGGGAGTGAGAATTGGAGGAGGTCCCTTTGAACTAAATTTCTCTTGAATTTCTGAGTTCTGGGCTGTACATGCCCTAAAGCAGGGATCCTCAACCTCGCCAACTTTAAGACTTGTGGACTTCAACATTCAAAGCTGGCTGAGGAATTCTGGGAGTTGAAGTCCACAAGTCTTAAAGTCGCCAAGGTTGGAGACCCCTGCCCTAAAGGGATCTTTAACCTTGTGGATTCATGCAGTGTGCGGAGAGACTGGTGTGCCAGAGCAAGACCCATCACCTTCTGGGTGAGAGGGTCTGACCAGACCCCTCCCCCCTTGCCTCAATCTCAGGAGTGGCCCCCAGAGCCATTCCAGCATTTCACACCCATGAGATAGAAAAGAGAGGGAAACAATTACGTTCTTAACAAATGGTGACCTTTTCATTGTCTTTCAAACACAAATCAAATTGGATTAGCTTTCAGCCTTCTCTCTGCTCCATTTAGGGGAGTCGAGCCTTTAGCAAGCCCCTCAGAGGTCCAACAGTTTCTCCAGGACAAGGTTATCCATCAGTGGTGACAGAAGCCCCACAGAGGAGAGGGAGAGATCCTGAGGTCTCCTCTTAATCTGATGCAACCAAGGGAAACCGGGGAGGCCACTGACTGTAGGAAGGCAACGTGTGCTTCTTCGGTCTCTCTCACACACATATAATTATGTGTCCCCCCCCCTCTCCAACCTCCTCTTCTCCTTTGAACAAATCTCAAAAGTAAACTTGCTTTGGTCAATTCAAGAGGAGCTGGCAGGGGAAAGGTGCAAGGCAGCCCCTCTGCTCTGCTCTGGGGGACCTACACAACGCCTTAGATCAAAGACGCCCAACATGGCCGGTGTGTGTGCATAATATCCCCTTGTAACCTAAGAGCAGTATGCAAATGGGAAAACATTGAGCGGAGTTGGAACTGGAGGGGAGAATTAATTAGAGAGAAGCAGCTACCTGACTCCTTGTCTCCCGAGTAATGGAGTGAGTCACTGTTTAATAGCCAGCCCACCATGACATCCAGTTGAGGTGTGTTTGCTTGCTGTCAAGACGTGGCCTTTGCAGACGCAGAAGGCTTGTTCGGTCACCACTTGCAGACCCTCAGTCTTTTCCTAGGTGGAAGGAAGAGCAAGGTGGGCAGGAAAAACAGGCTGGTATGAGGGGGGGCTTCAGCCTAAGTCAGACCCTCCCCCGTGCCATGAAATGCCTTCAGTGACGCTCAGCTGCTGCCAGCTCTCAGCTGAGCCTCCCTCTTAGGGTGGTTGGGGAGATTCAAACGGGGGGGCAGGGATATTTTGGAGGCCTGTCTTGACCTTGTCTTCCTACCCACTTCTAGATGCACTGCGTTCACAATTTGCACTCGGCAGCCAACCCAGGAGAGGCGAGCCAGGACGGCCTGGATGACTTGACCCAACTGGAGTAAGTATTGCAGGAAGGGTTCTCACCGGGGAGACCGAGGGGCGCTCTCCACCCCTGAAAGATGGAGAGCCATGTTTTTCAAACCTGGCAACCTAACAATGGGTGGACTTCAACTCCCAGAATCCCCCAACAGCACATACACACAGATACCATGTGCATCTTAAGGGATGTTCTTTTTACTGTTTACTGTAGTATTTTGGGCAAAATTGAACCAGGGATTTATGAATAGGAGGGAAAACCAGTTATGAGAGCATCTTCCATTCCTGCATCTGCTTAGAGCCCTACTCCCTACAGGCTTTAGGGAGCAAAGCTTCCTTGCTCTCCTGTCATTTCACCCCGTGCCTTTATCAGGTTTTCTCCCAGGAGCTGCTGATGGCAATATTTATTTCTCCTTCTTAAAGTTGTTCTATGTTCAGCCATGTTTGTTCTCTATGCCACAGAGACCTCCAAGAAAGTGTGGTCCTGCACAACATCCAAAGGAGGTTTGAGCGGGGACTGATCTATGTAAGTTGATCGTTTTCACTTTTGCTTCCTGGGTATTGGAAAAAAAATATCCGGAGTGATGGGGAGGGTCTGGCTTCAAACCCCAGCTAAGCCACAAGATATCCTGGGAGGACCAAACCTGGTCTTCCTTGCAGCCTTGTCAGGATGGTGATCAAGCTGGAGTTAGAGAATTGGGCATGTGAATAGTGGTCTTTTTTCTGCAAGAAAAAAAAGACTCAAGATTCATTTTCTCATTATGTGGAAAGTAAGAGAGACGACATTGACAGATTTATTAATTTTTTTATTTATTAAACTTATATACTGTTCATCTTGCCAGAGGCAACTCGAGGCAGATATATGCAAAATCTGTTTGTCTTTTGACAAGATCCTCTTTCTTACTCTCTGTTACTAATAAATGCAAGCTTAAACAAAATATAGGTGTTAAATTGAAAAGTTCTGGAAGGTTTTGAAATGTTGCTCGCTTTTTGTAAGTTCTCACCTTATCTTTTTCAATGTTCATAAAGCGTAGGAATTGTCTAAGTCAGACTAAACCAGGAGTTTATTCTTATGTGTAGAGCATGAAGTCATTGTGTTTGGATTCACACACAGCACTAAGTTCTCCATAATTTTGTGTTTTTTGCTTTCCCTAACATGTGTTCTCTGTCTCTCTGTCTCTCTCTCTTACACACACATACAGAACTTGTTCCTCTTTCTCTCTGCCAGACCTACATAGGTAGCATCCTGGTGTCAGTGAATCCTTACAAAATGTTCAACATCTACGGAACAGACCACGTCCTGAAGTATGAAGGCAAAGCTTTGGGAGAGAGCCCACCGTGAGTCTGTCACTGGCTGTAGGGCTGATCCGGAGGGTGTTTCAATCAGTCCTACAGAAATGGGGACAGTTTCATTACACTGGGCTCTTTTGACAGCACATTCTGAGTCCTAGTGGCCCTGAGGATGTTCTCATGATCTTCTGTGGGCCTGGAAAGGCCGACTCTGTGCTTGCTGAAATCTCAGAGGTTTGGGTGAATAATACCTCAGTTGCTTCTGAGCCTTCTCAACCAACCAGCTAGTGTCTTTCAGGGGACTTGCAACTACAATTCCTATCATCCTGGTTCTCTGCTTTTATCGGTTAGGGCTGGGAATCCCAAACAGCTGGAAAGCATTAATGAACGGTCTTCCCTCATATATTTTTACTTTAATTGGCAGTGATTGTCTAAGATTGCAACTAGGTAGAGCTACCCGTGCTGGTGTTTCTATATGTGGTTCCTTCCATATGTTTCTAACTATTGTCACTAAGGCTTGTGGGGATGCTGGCTAGAAAGACACCAGTTTGACTTGAGATCAGCCTGTCCCCTGTTTTAAAGACAGCTTGAAACTTCCTTCCTTCCTTTCCTCTGCAGGCACCTTTTTGCAATTACTAAAGTCGCCTACAGCAAGTTGAGAGATGCCAAACTCAACCAATGTATCATTATTAGGTGAGCTCTGACAAACTGGCTAAAAAGAGAAAGACACCCCCCCCCTGTCTTCTTTCAAGTTCGGTTCCTTAAGATGTCAAGATGTTTCAGGTGGGCTCAGGTGTCCTTGCTGTCCTTACGTTCCTTCCGTCTGGTTGCTTCCAGTGGAGAAAGTGGATCGGGCAAAACCGAGGCCACCAAACTGATTCTTCGCTATCTGGCAGCCATCAACCAGAAACACCTTGCGACCCAACAGGTAGGACAGAGAGGGCGGGCCAGAGGCCAGGAGGCTCAGCCAAAGCCCTGGTGCTCACCTAAGGCCCACCGAGGTCAATGGGCGGGTGGTTGGAGGGGAAGAGCCCTGAGCTTTTGAAAACCTACCATTGCTTCCCGCCTTCTGTCGCCATGCTGTTCTTGATGCTTCCCTAGATCAAGGTATGGGGCGGTTGCATGCTCTTCGTCAGTTTTTAATTTTCCCGGCATCGGTTAATGCAGTGCTATTTGCATGGACTCAACTGTCTAGGGATTCGTTTGTCTCTTGTCTCGTTTTCCTACATCCTTCGTTGGAGAATGAGGGCTTCCCTCTGAGTACTTAAGTCCATCTCCATTCCTTAGCGGCTGATTTAATGAACCAGGCTGGCAACTTCCTCCAAATTGGAGGGATTAAGCCTCAGCTCCAGCATCCCCTACGTGATTTGGCGGAATGCAGGAAAGGATCTCGGCCCCAAAATTCAGTTGTTGCTCAGAGGTCAAGCTACAGAAAATAAATATTCTGACTTATTCACTTTCACACCAGCTGGTCCTTTATCTCTCTCTCTCTCTCTCTCTCTCTCTCTCTCTCTCTCTCTCTCTCTCCCTCTGCCCTGTTTTTTATGGGGCATTCAGGGGTTTTCTGCCTTTCTCTCTGGTGCTTTGGCAGGCTGGATTTTGGCGATTAAATAAAAATCAGGCTAATGTAACAGCCTGGGATGTTGAGGTTTAGAGACCTCTAATTGATCCTATTCTTAGGTCCTTTCCATTTTATTGCTTCCAATGGGGATTTGTGACAATTGCTCCTTAATTGCCCTTTGGCAAGGTTTGCCCTTTTTATGGGAGAAGAGGACTGAGGAATTTATTTCTCATTAGGGATTTCCTCCTCTTTTAAAAACAAAAAACAAAAAACCCCACACAATCGGGCTCTCTTGCTAAATAAAAATGCATCCTCAAAAGCAACAGGAAGAAGCAAATCATTCAACTACCTCGGCCCAGAAAAGGGAAGGTCAAAGTGAATTGAAGGAGTGGTTTGATTTGATTTGATTTGATTTGATTTGATTTGATTTGGTTTGGTTTGATTTGATTTGGTTTGATTTCATCTGAATTGCTCCTGCATTCATCTGCCTGTGGGTCTGGAGGTTTTCATATATATATCCACCCCTTCCTTAGTGCTTTGACTTTTAAATATATATTGCTCTTGTATTTTATCCGCCTGAGTCAGATTCTCGAAGCGACCCCTCTTCTGGAATCGTTCGGAAATGCCAAGACTGTGCGGAATGACAACTCCAGCAGATTTGGAAAATTTGTGGAACTCTTCCTGGAGGAGTAAGTAAACCGATGCCTGGGTCTTCCCACCACATCCCCCCCTCCTTACAGCCTCTCTGTTTCTTCCCACACAATCCTGCCTTCAGGGGCCCTGCATAATATGGATAATCCTCAACTTGTTTGGAGACTGTTTGAAGTTAACAACGGCACTGAAAATGTGACTGACCTGAGCTGTTGTGTTTCTCCAGCAATGGGTTGATCTGTGGTGCCATCACCTCCCAGTACCTTCTAGAGAAATCGAGAATCATCTTTCAGGTGAGGTTTTCTTCCATTCTTGGGTTGACATAGTCAAGGTGAGCAATGGTGACTCTAGCGAAGCAGGTGAGAACTGCAAAACAGAGGACTGGCCGGTTCCTTTTTAAGAATCGCAAAAGAAACCTTTGGAAGGAAATGAACGGTTAGCATTTGCAGGGAGCTGGTTTGGAAAGGGCCTCTCTCCAGCTTGAACGTGTTACGAATATTGCATTGGGTTAAGCTGACAATAGAATAGAATAATAGAATAACAGAGTTGGAAGGGACCTTGTAGGTCATCTAGTCCAACCCCTCACCCAAGCAGGAGAGCCTTACACCATTTCTGACGAAGCTGGTTACTTTGATCCTTTAAAATTAACTGAATGGTACTGTTGGTTGCACACATTTGTCCAAACTATGATGATTGTCTACGGAAGGAATGAGAGATGGATTAGATTTGGACAGCAGGTGAACATTTATTAAATAACAGGTGGATTTTTTTTTCTGGCAATAAGGAAAATTGTAAAGATCCCTCTAGCATTATGAGCTGAGCCCTCTCAATAAATGATTCTTTTTAAAAGAGTTCTCCAAGAGTGCTTAGAAATATCAAGTCAAGTGTAAGCCTACGTATTTTTTATTCTATTTTTTCCTTACTTTCTTTGGTTAGCCATTCTGGATTTTTGCACATGGGGATTAAAATATCTTGGTTTCTTACTCATAATTATTCTTCACCTCCATCAGTCTGGTCTGACTCTTTCCCTAGGCCAAAAATGAACGAAACTACCATATCTTTTACGAGATGCTAGCTGGTCTCCCCACACAGCAAAAGCAGATGTTTTGTCTTCAAGGGGCAGAAACCTACTATTATCTCAACCAGGTATGGAGCTGAGTGAGAACTCCTCATAGTTATTTCTTCATGATGATGCCTTGGACTTTCAATTTCTGTTTCTTCAATTTCTCAGATACTTAAAAGGTCCCCAAAGTGGCTCGGATCAGGTTCTAAAAAAAAAAAATTACTTTCTCAGAGACTTCTCATGAGATGAAATGGGAAAGAAAAAAAATGGGGTGAATTCTTAAAATCCAGGAGAAAGGAATGAACTAAAAAAAAGTGGGCCTTGATCTAGGTTGGGCCAACTAATCCTCGTTTTCTGGGAAAAGTCAGTATTGGTCACCTCCTGCCAATTGCTAGGGGAAGCCTAGCTGTGCTTCTCTGCAGCTCGTTGGTCTCAGGACACTTAAGCAGAAGAAGATGATGGCTCCATTGGAAGAGAAGATGTTTGTTCTGGATTCTCCTGCCCTTAAAGGCACTAGGCACAGGCTGTTGGGAGTCAAATGTTTTCCTGCTGTCTTCCCCAGGGAGGCAACTGTGAGATTCCTGGCAAAGCAGACCTAGAAGATTTTCATCGGCTGCTTGACACCATGGAGGTCTTGAATTTCAGCCTCCAAGACCAGGACAGCATCTTCCGAATCTTGTCTTCCATCCTTCACTTGGGGAATGTCTACTTTGAAAAGTATGAGGTAGGAGGCAACATTGGATGTCGGGGAGAGGATTCCTTATTCCAAGGAAAGCTGTTTGAGCTCGATTTGGGTGCTTGCAGACCGACTGCCAGGAAGTGGCCTCAGTGCTGAGCGCCAAGGAGATCCGGGTCGTGGCGGAGCTGTTGCAGATCTCTCCTGAAGGCTTGCAAAAGTCTATTACCTACAAAGTGACGGTGAGGGAGTGAAAAGCTAGATGCACACACACACAAAAAAGCAGATGCTGTCCTCGGTCTGTAATGAGATCCACAATGAGTCCATAACTCACTTACAACATCTTGGGTAGTTCTGGTGTTTTGTTTTCCCCCAAGTGTTGTTTGCAAGAAACAACACCTTCAGAGCCAAAAGGGAGCAAGTGGAGTCAGCACAGGAGGTTGGAACAAGCCTTGAGATGGTCCACAGCAGAGAGGACTGGAGTCTATTAAGAAGGTCAGGTTTTACCATCAATGGATGGAGAAACTGCTCACCACAACCCCCGAGTTGGAGTCCCAGTTTTTGAGCAACCGGGGAAGTTCAGAAGGTCCTGTAATTAGCCAGGGGCTCCTTTCTGCCCACCCCAAAGCCCCAGTTCCCATTTCCAACCTTTGTAACTCACAATCATGAGACTCTTATGACTACTATACTTAGATCTTCTGAACTAAATGCCCTCTTTGGACATGAAAATATCCTTCGGTAACTATTCCACAGTAAGAAAACTCCAGAAGTCCCATCCAAGGGGACCACTGTGAAAACATTTTAGAGTGCTGGTGGGTGCAGGGAACGGAAGGCCGCCATCTATGCTTCTTCCTTTGCTTTTTGATAGGAAACGATGAGGGAGAAGATTTTCACACCACTCACTGTGGAAAGTGCTGTGGATGCCAGGTAAAGAGAGGATGGAGGAAGGGGAAAGGGAGGCATGAGGCCCAGCTTGGCGCCCCACACTGGAGACCACCACGCTCACAACAGCATCGGTGGCCTGCATGTGTCCTTCCGGTTCTGACGTTCTGCCTTGTGGGTGGTCTTCCCTTAATTCTCTCTTCTCAGAGACGCCATTGCCAAGATCCTTTACTCGCTGCTCTTCAACTGGCTCATGGACAGGGTCAACAAGCAGATGTGCCCCAAGCAAAACACCCTCTCAATTGCCATCTTGGATATCTACGGGTTTGAGGTGAGGAAGAGAGAGCTAGGCCAAAGAGGCACCTTGGGGTGCTCTGACCTGCACCTCGAGGAAAGAGACAGGAAGAGAACGCCACCAGGAGGTCGTTTGGAACCTTCCTCTTCCGATGTACAGAGGCCGTATTCCAGGGTTAGGCGTCTCCTGCCACCGAGCCTCAAGCTGGACTTCTAGAAAATTCCTGGATTGTCCTCTTTCCTTGCAACGTCTTTGCAAGTTTGGGGCCTTTTCTTGGGTCATTCCAGCTTGTTAATGAAGGTCAACAATTCTGCTTAAGCACCAGTCTATTTTTGTTGGTGGTTCCTTGCAGCTAATATCTGATCTGATGAAACATGTTGCTTGCTGGGTTAATTTATTCGGTATATGACTGCCGAAGACTGACTCCTTAGAGCTTTTGGGACTGAAGAAAAAGCACACAACCAAATTCTAAAAACAGCAAAAACGATCCACGCTGGATGACTGGAGCTTCTAAATTCCCTTTTCTCCCTCCCTCCTTGCTTTTTCCCGTAGGATCTTGGTTTCAACAGTTTTGAGCAGCTGTGT
The DNA here is from genome assembly GCA_023970755.1 of Azemiops feae. Taxonomy (NCBI): domain Eukaryota; kingdom Metazoa; phylum Chordata; class Lepidosauria; order Squamata; family Viperidae; genus Azemiops; species Azemiops feae. Next base: position 157,692 of record JALGBA010000543.1, read on the forward strand.
ATTAATTATGCCAATGAATATCTCCAATATTTCTTTAACAAGATTGTCTTTAAGGAAGAACAGGTAAGACCAGGAGGAACCAAAGCCCTTGAGGTTTTAAAGGCTGCTGGATGCTTTGTGCAAAGGAATCTAAAACGGAGCTGGCATTTAATTTGGTGGCTCTCTGCTTTAGGTTAGAAGCCAGGTGACCCCCTTGGAAAATGTCCCACACAGCAGAATGCAAATAGCAATACAGTTTTTAAAATAGATCCTCACTGTTTATGGTCAAGAAGTAACTGAAGACTTTGAAGGGACCGCCATCCCCAAAGTTCTTAGAACACCCTTCATGGGAAAGATTCTGCTTTGGAGGTGAATCAGACTTGACCAGCTGGACCTGCATTCGGGTTGAGGCCGTTTCTTGGTCTTGCTTTTCGTGAAAGTTACTTAGCGAAGCGGCAGCAGCTTTTTGTTTTTAATCAGTGATGCATCTGCTGCTGTGGTTATGGACAGCAGGGGCTCACTGCGGCTGTTGTGTTGTCCTCAGGAAGAATATATCCGTGAGCAGATTGAATGGAGAGAGATCGCTTTCACAGACAACCAGCCCTGCATTGAGCTGATTTCCCAAAGGCCTCACGGCATTTTGAAGATCCTGAACGACCAAAGCAGTTTCCCTCAGGTGATGCGGCCTCCACTGGCTTGGTGCAAGGTGGAACTCGGGAATTAATTGAAAGGAAGGCTTCCTGCCTATGGGAAGCCTCCTACCCAGCTTCAGAAGGACTTTGCTCATAGATCCCCTAAATAGTATTTGCCTCCCAAAACTTTCTCATAAGTCCTGAGCAGGGGAGAGGTCTTCTCCTTATGAGGAGGGGGTTCCTTCTGAGCTTGGAGATAAGTCAGTCCGAATGTCTTAGGGGTGATTTATGATTGTGCCTCCATCTTTCTAGGCTACGGATCACACTTTCCTTCAGAAATGCCACTATCATCATGGCTGCAATCCCCTCTATTCCAAGCCAAAAATGCCCCTGCCCGAATTCTCTATCAAGCACTTTGCAGGAAAAGTAACCTACCAGGTGAGGGAGGAGGAGGAGGAGGGGGGGGAGGGAGGAGGGGGAGGGAGGGAGGAGGAGGAGGAGGAGGAGGAGGAGGAGGAGGAGGAGGACAGATCTGCACCATCAAGTGTCCAGGAAGGTTTGGGGGGAGAATCTTGATTTGTGAGAACTCAGCAACCAGTTTTGGTACCATCAGCCTTTTCCATTACAAGCTAAGGGGCTGAGCACTCAGCTTTCTGTCTGCCATCCGGGTTGAACTGTCATCCTGCACAATATGTTCCATCATAGCAGCCTAAGGAAAATGGAGCTGGAAGCCAACATTCATGGGCATCATCCAGCTGAGAAAGGAGCCACGGTTTGTTCAGCCTTCTCAAGCCGGGTGCCACCGAGAGAACTTGGGACGTCGGCTCCTGAAATTCTTGATGGTGACTCTGCTGCTTGCACTTTCTCTTCCTGCTTGCTCCTAGGTGCACAAATTCTTGGATAAAAACTACGACCAAGTTCGCCAGGATGTCCTCGATCTTTTTGTCAACAGTAAAATCAAAGTAGGTGCTTAAACTTGACCTCTCAGTTGGCCCCGATTCTTCCATTTTGCACAAGTTTAAATGTTTGCCTTGCAATGTTTGGAAAAGGGAGAAGGAGTGAGATGTCATTAGAAACAAAGAAATAAATATGGGGCGGGGAGAGGTTTATAAGACACATAAGGCAGCTTATAGTCTAACATAAACTATTAATAATTGCAGAGCAATAAATCCACCCTTATTATTAATCCTGGTTTGCCTAAATGTGATGAACATGATGGTGATTCTGATTTGTCCAGCAACCTAGCGAATTCCTTCTAGGTTATTAAAGGATCTTGGCTTAATCCTTCTTTCCCAGTTTAGCCCACCTCCCCAAATCCCCGAAGAATAAAATAAATAGGGGAGGGGAGGTATTCATCTGCAAGCTTCTTGGAAGAGGCTGGGATCCCGGTGGGCATGAAGGAATAAGCAGTGATGGAGCCATTTCTTCCTTCTTGTCTGCTCTGCTCTCGCCTTAGATGGTCGCCAGCCTCTTCTTCAGCCACGCTCAGTTGGTGGCTCAGCAGAGGACCATGATGGGAAAAAGCAGCACCAGCAAACGGAAGTATAAACCCCAAACGGTGGCTGCCAAGTTCCAGCAGTCACTTCTGGACCTGGTGGAGAAGATGGAGAGGTATCTGAAACAGGACTCCAGTCTTAATGTCAATTAATAGATGCAATGTGGACACAAGACCTCGCTTCAGAGGCTGTGGGTGCTCCATCCCTGGAGCTTTTCGAGAAGAGACTGGACAGCCTTTTGTCTGAAATGCTACAGGGTCTCCTGCTTGAGCAGCGGGTAGGTCTAGAAGACCTCCAAGGTCCCTTCCAGCTCTGTTATTCTATTATGAACCAGACATGTCACGATCCATGCTGCTGCAGAGTCTAGCTTAGGGTCTTCCGAGGACCAGATTTGATCCAGGAGGAACCCATGCTAAAATCCCACTGCAAAGAACTGACCAATTTAATAGCAGAAATTAACTCAAAGCCCAGAGAAGATAAAATTAAGTGAGACAATTGCTCTATTTAAACATTTGAAATGCAGAAAGAGAACAAAACTTTGTTGTTGCAGAAGGAGGACTTAGATCTGGAGATCTGGAATCAGCAGCTTTGGAGTAAGCGGTGGAAATATCCTAACGATAGGCTAATACTAAGCATTTTTAAATTTCCCTTGCTTTCCCAATAATAAAGCTCGGGCACGTTTGTTTTCTTTTTTGAGAGGTTTGTTTTGCTTTATCCTCAAAGCAATTTTGCTCAGCCATTTATCTCTTTCTCTCTCTGCAGATGTAACCCTTTCTTCGTTCGCTGCATCAAGCCCAACAATAAGAAGGTAGGGATGACTCCATGCTATCTCTCTCCTGGTCCTGTTTTTCCCAAATCAGGCAGTTCCTATCCCTATTCGTGTGAGGATAATGTATATGCCCTTCTCCATCCTGCCCATCAATTGCATTTTAACTCAACTGTCTCTTTTGGATGCACAGCAATAAGTAGATTATTGTTCAACAACTACTACTACTCCTCTTTCTCCTCCTCCTCCTCCTCCTCCTCCTCCCTCCTCCTCCTCCTCTTCCTCCTCCTCCTCCTCCTCCTCCCCCCCCCCTCCAGGAACCAGGACTGTTTCAGGCTGATACAGTCAGCAACCAGCTACGATCCTCGGGAATCCTGGAGACCATCCGAATCCGCAAGGAGGGCTTTCCTGTCCGGATCCCATTCCAGATCTTCATTGACAGGTGCAGACCAGCCCTCTGAGATGCTTGATCCAAAGCTATTCCAGCCTGAGACCACAGCTCTGGGACCCCGGATCCAAGGGCCAGAGCTGAGAAATCCTTATAGACCACGAGGCTCAGGTGTCATGGCAACACTGCAGCATGGGAAAGCAAGTCCACCATACGATGGCTTAGCATTTCACCCCAGTCCAATCCGTGTCTCCTCAGGTACCGTTGTCTGGTGGACATCCGTACTGACATCATCCCGGATGGGTGGAATTCTGTGGGGGTGCTGAAGAAGCTGTGCCCAGTCACCCCAGAGATGTACCGCATTGGCACTACCAAGGTAAAACCGCCATTGTTGATGATAGCTTAAATACAAGAAGTTACAGAACAAATAGTAGAGGGACGCTGCACAAGGGGGTCCCTGATCTTTAGAGAAGGGCTTGGTGGATTCTTCTCAACTGAGTCTGCTCACAGTGTGTCTGGATGGATCTGGACCTCAAGAGCGGCTGTTCAGGTTCTCCTATGCCAGGTCTTCTCCATCACCAGCTGTTCCACCTGGTCACTGTGAAATGGTCATGTAACCATAGGAACAACCTGACATTACCCGAATTCCCATATTTTGCTTCTCCTTCACCTACCCTTCCTCTAGCTCTTCATGAAGGAAAACATCTACCAACATCTGGAGGCCAAGCGGGAGCAGATTGTCCACATGGCAGTGGTGACCCTCCAACGTTACGTCCGTGGCTTTTTGATCAAGAAACGTTTTTATGCCTTACGCTGCAAGATAATCCTATTTCAAGCCCGGGCACGGGGTTATCTTGTCAGGTGCTGAGTTGGACTGTCCCTGAGGGTCTTGGGGGGGGGGATGCTTGTGGACGGGCTTGAATAGAGCCTCTGTCGTGTGTGGACCAGCCTATCATCACTGAGAGGCTTTTCAGAATTAATATTCTAATCCGGTATAAAGTCTAATTCTCTGCCCAGTCAACCAGATATTCTCTGAAAAACACTTGTAGGATCTTCTAAGTCCCTCCCGTCTTTGGGGTTAACAGCTTAGGGATCTCAGAAAACTCTTAAGATGCTGTCCAAATGCATTTCCAACTGAATTCTGAACAAATTCAACCACTCCCACTGATCATCTAAAAGAGCCCTTTCTACTCCCTCATTTTAGCATCTTGTGAGGTGGGTTACTCTGAGAGCGAGGGACAGGTTTAAGGGCCACTCAGGTGGACTTCCTTAACTTAGTAGGAATTTGGAGGACTTCCCCAACTTGGTGTTCTCCAGACATGCTGGAGTGCCTCTCCCGTAATGTCAGCCAAGATCCCAACAGCCTTGCTGGATGGGGTGAGATGATGGATCTCCAAAACCTCTGCAAGAGGTCACGTGGGCGAATGTTCCTCCCACTTTCTCCCTCGGATGTAGATGCCATCCTTGGTCTGGTCTGTCTGTCCATTACTGTGTTTTGATTTGATTTTTTACCCTGGGTAGGAGAAAATGTTGTTGAGACTTGGGGTGATCTTTCCCACCTCCATCCCGGGGGTTTCCCGTCCTGCAGGCAAAAATATGGGAGGCTGCGTCAGACGCTCATCAAATTCAGGTGCCTGGTACGCATCTACCTGAACCGCAGGAGGTACCTCAAGGTGCGTCTCTGGGGCTCTGAGTGCAAACCGGGATGCGGGAAGAGGATTTGGGCGAGAGGGGTTTTGTGTTAGGCATCGCATAATAAATTGCCTAGGTCATTTGGGGTCTACTATGCATGGTGGACTACAGTTCCCACATTATCAATTACCCCAAGTTGGGGCCTTCTCCAAGAAAAGTATTTGCTCTATCCTTGCACCCAGGTGCTCCGGAATAACATATCCAATTGCTTCTGAACAGTCAGGAGTCCAAGCCGGTGTTCCTGTTTGGTGCATGGACCGTTGAGTTGTACCTGGAGATCTTAGAAATTGGTCTTGGGCACGCAGAGATCCAAGACACACTTAGGGTCCCTACCTCAGTTCGAAGGAGTCTTTGAACATTTTGCATTTTGTCTTTTGTCTCAATATGTGGACTTTCTGCTTCAGGACTGGATCAAAGTATCCTGATCTTCTTTGAGATGGAATTCTATTCATGAGGTGCAGTGCTTCTCTGACCTTGAAATCTCGCTCTGCTTTCAGAGGAAGGACGAGGAGCATCGAACTGCAGAACAGGAGAAGAGAAAGGCTGAGCAGGTAATTCTCGAGTGTTTCGGGGTGGCTTTGGGGCGAGGGATTCAGTCGGAAGACTTTGCACAGCACGCAGACACTTCCAAGGCAAATCCACACGGTTTTAATACTTTTGAGGAGAACTTGCACTGCAAAAAAAATTACTTCGGTAACTTGCATATGCAACTGGGGCAATTTTGCTTAGTGCACTGGAAGGGAGACAATCATCGGGATAATTAGAGGTGACTCATTTCTCTGGGTTCCACTAGGAACTGAGTCAGCGAGAAGTGATGAAAGTGGCAGACTTGGAAATCCCTGCTGATCTGGTTGGACTCTTAAACACAGTGGCTGGTAGGTCATGATCCACTATGAACTAAGGGAATTTCAAGAGGGTGCCCACGTGAACGTCTCCGAGCATTTTAGAGGCCAGATTGTTGAGGTCCCACTATAACGTTTCCAGTATGGAAGTTAATTCCTCCTCTGTACCACTGGTGGCAAGTTGAGTAAACCACAACATCTTAGCTGTCAGAAGGCACCAGACGCTGAATTGTTTGCTTATAGCTGTAGACCTGTTGGCCTATCTCTGTCAGTTGGTTTAGCTCTGGACGGGTACATTACAAGCACCGCTTCAAAAAACACACAAAAAAAGAAAGTGCCTGGATGGGTCTCCCACTTGCATTCTGGGTCCCAGAAAAGGGACACTACCTCTGGCATTAGAGAGAACCTATTGCCCAGTTGACGTGGTCCAGCCAATGTTTTCTTGCATTCTCATGGGTGAACTTAAGGGGTTAGGATGGGGGAACCCCTCCTTTGCCTTCTGCACTGGCTGCCTTGTTCCTATTCCTCATAGTTAACAAGCAAGTGAATGAGGACTGTGTCACCCCTGTGCCCCCACCCAAGATGCAGGCCGACTCCCAGCTCACCCTGCCTCTTGACATCAACAATTACCCCATGGCCAAGTACGTGCAGCTCTACTTCAAGGTAAGGGTGACAATGCTGGGCTTAATGGTGTGAAGGGTGCTTCACTCACGCCGCTGTTGGAAGGTAGACCGAAAGCTCGCCTTTGTGGTTGAGTTTACATGCTGCATTTAGCCATGCATTGGGTTTAAAACATGGCTAATTTAGCAAGCCACCATGTCTTGCTTTGTACGTATCCTTTAGGAAATCAAAAGTTGACTCAAAAATGACACGTTAAACCATTTGCATTGGGTTATAAGCTACCATGAGTTGATTTGTACTTCCTTACATAACTCACTTTATTTAACAATTGGGATGGTGCCTAAGTCTCTAGAAGAATTCTTGATTGATTGATTGATTGATTGATTGATTATATGCCCTACTTCACTGTCAATTTTTACTGACCACCTATAGACCTTCTCCAAGATGGTCTCTCCCCAGCCTGATCCTTCAGGTCTTCCAACAATGCCCCCATCACCACTGTAATTGACCCCATTCTTGCTGCTGGTTGTCTTCTTCTCTTTCCTTCTACTTTTCCCAGAATTATGCCATCTGGAGAGAGCTGGGTGTTGCCCTAAGGCATCCAAAATATGATAATTTGAGATTGGCTGTTTATGCCTCAAGAGAAAACACTGGACTGATTTGTTGGATGATCCATAAAGAAACTCTAAGCTGAACTGAAGCTAAACCACACTTATGGGGTTGTGTGACTTTTGAAACTTTTGTCTTTCTACGCTCTGGGTAGGGCCTCCACACCGTCTCTGTCAAGAAAGGGTGTGCAAACAAGTCTTTCGGTCACTTCTCTGTCATTCCACAGGAGCCACTTTTTGGGATGCTCACGAGGACTCTATCATGCCCCCTGACTCAATTAGATGAGAGTTTGGCCCCTGAAGCTCTTAATCTCTTCAAACTGGTAGGTGAAAAGTGGATTGCTCCCTCCAGCCTGGTCAAATGGGGGCCATCAACATAGTGGTAGTGGTAGTGTGCATTTTTGGTCAATCTCTGGATTTTCTCTGTGGTAGATCCTCCGCTTTATGGGCGATGCCCAGCTCAACGGCATGCAGGAGAACCTGTTTGGGAACTACATTGTACAGAAGGGGCTCTCTATGCCAAGCCTGCAAGATGAGATCCTGGCCCAGGTTGCCAACCAAGTGTGGCGGAACACCAACGTCCACAATGAAGAACGGGGGTGGCTGCTGTTGGCCTCGTGTGTCAGCGCCTTCGTGCCCTCCCCCCAGCTGGCTAAGTACCTGCTGAAGTGAGTGGGGTCAGGTCTACCTCCAAAGGAAACCCAAAGAGGACAGCTGCATTAGTTGGTGATGATGGTGGCCATAGAAGAAGGCAGTAGCACTGGGTGAGGGTGGCCCTCCTCTCCATCTTCTTCCCAAGGCCACAAGAGGAATTTAAAAGGAGGCTCAGCCAGCTGGCCTGAAGTTCATGGCCAGGAGAGTTAGGAACACAGCTCGGTTGACCCTCACTTATTCCTCTATTCTGAGCATGAATGCCAAGTGTGCTGCATGGCTGGCATCTTCTTTTATTCACTGTCTCTCCCTCTGCACTTCTCCCCACCCACCCAGGTTTATTTCGGACTATGCCTTGGATGGCTATAAACCTGCCTGCCAACACAAGCTCATGCAAGCGATGGCAAGGGGTCAGGATGGTGGGGAGGCTGCCCGAGCCTATCCACCCGCCCTGCTGGAGTGGACAGCCAGCCGGGACCGAGGGAACATGGCCCTTGATGTGTACTGTTTCAATGGTGAGTTAAGGAAAACAGCAGAATGGGTTGGGAACCGACAGGCAGATGGGAAGTCTCCTTCTCTAGGACGTGGGAGTTTGCTAGAGAAACACCCACCGCAGGAAGAGGGAAGGCCCAAAGCTGAATGGCCGGGAAACTGAATTCAGATCCCTAAGTGTAGGTATGTGGGGAAAACCTTGGGAGATGGGGAAAGAGAGGCTGCCTAGGGAATGATCAGAGGACATAAACCACAGCTGCACATGCAGAGAAGAAGACTCAGAAATGAACCAAAGTTCTCAGGCTGTAAGAGAGACGGTGGGAGATTTGCACTTTCATACTTGCAAGATTCTGTTCTTTCCAAGAAAGAAGAATTAACTCATCTGGGTTTCCTGTTTGTTCTGTGTGGAAAGGCTGACAAAATAAGGCAGCAGGAGAGGCATCTATCAGAGTGAATGATTTGAGTTTTGTTTCAACAGGAGATCATTATTCTTGCCCTGTCCATTCCTGGACCACAGGGGAAGGCCTTGCTGAAAGCGTATTGAAATACAGGTAGAAGAAACGGGACATGGGGGATATGGGTAGTGGGATGGAGGAAGAGGGGGTGGGCTCCATTTCAGTGGCCTTTTCCAGCTCTCCAAGCACTGGAAGTCAGAGGCAAGGAGCTCTTGAGAAGCTCCTTGGAGATCTTGTCTCATCCACCTTCAGCCCCAAACAGAGAGTCCAGCTTCCCGATGTTGGACTCCTCTCCTCCCAGCAGAACACACAGTGGCTAAGCCCCAATGCTCCTTCACAGGGGTCTTCCAGAGGGATGGCGAGGCTGGTCCGTCACCATGAAGGATGGTACCCAGTGGGCCGAGCTGGCTGGCCACGACTATGTTTTGGATCTGATTTCTGATCTGGAACTGATCCGAGGTTTCCCCAAGCAGAAGTCCTACTTCATCCTTGCCTCTGAAGACCCAGAGAAATACACTGGTGGCAAATTGTAGGTTGCATCGTGGCTCTTCCTTGGATAATACTTTTAGTTTGGAAGGGGTAGTGTTCAAGAGCTTTCGTTGGTTCAGGGGGGCTTACCAAGGAAGAAGAAAACAACCAATGTGGGGTGGTGTTACCCCCAACAATGGGAGACCCAAGTCTTGGAATTGAGGTGGTTGTAGAATCTTCTGTCTTCTATGGTCTTGACCCTGGATGGGACGGAATGATTCTTTCCTAGACTGTGAAAGAGGTTCTGCTTAGATATCATGGATCTAGACCAGTTCTGGACCATCCCTAGGTCAAGTTTGACTTTGGTCTTTCCTTCTGCTGCTCTCCTCCTTCTGCTCCGTAGGGTTTTCCAACGTGGTTTGGATTCAGATGGGAGAGTTCCTCCTCCACCATTGATGAAGGCTCCCACTGTGGCCTCTGCCCTCCTGCCAGACTCTGAGGGATATTGCAGCCATGGTGAGAAACTGGGGTGCGACTTATGGTTTGTGTCGGAGCATGGGGTCCATCTTTACAAGATCTGGGGTAATCCTGCAGCCGGGGGCCATGCAAATGTGAAGACTGGTGTGTCTATTAAACTGTGTTAGAGCAGTGTTTTTCGACCTTGGCCTTTTAAGAGGGGTGGATTTTGACTCCCAGAATTCTGGAAGTCCACCCATCTTAAAGAGGTAAGGTTGGAAAACATTGGATTAGAAGATGCATTTTTCTCACTGGAGGAGTATATTTGTAGCTCAGGGTTGAAAGAAAAAAGCCTGCAAGAAAAAGACGAAGCTCATAGAGCACCAAGGACCCCACATTTCTCTCTGCCCCGTTGGCTGCATTCACACTAAACAATTAAGGGCTGTTTTGTGCCACCTGTCACCCATTAGGCTGCTGACCTGGGAAATGTGTCCTTTGAAAAATGTTTCTCTACCAGCACTCCAAATGGCAAAAATGTCATTTTCTCTTTGCAATTGATCTTATTTATATTTCTTTAAAAAAAAAAACACCTGGAAACAGATTCAGATACCTGCAGTGAACCCAGGAGCCAAAAAGGACTGGATCACTATCTGGATAGCCTCTTTGATCCTGTGCTGTCCTATGGAAAAGGGGTAAGACTAGCATCCCTCTCTCCCACACCCCCTAGATTCAAAAAAGGCCACCCCAGAGTATCTTCTATTTCTCATAGACATTTGTTTTTCCAAGAGCTAGAAATTCCAGATGTGCATTGCCAACATATTGAAGGGAGATCAGATATGTTAAGAACGTGTGAAAGAGCTCAGCTCAAAGCATTTTTTTCACCCCCTGTGGGTTCTGGCCTTGGGGGTCCTGAAGGGGAAAATGTGTCTATAGAACTGCTTTGATTTCTACCCTCTCAGGAACTAGAGAAGCCAGCGGCCATCTCACGAAGGATGAAAGGCGGTGGCCGCGTTGGAGAAGGCAATGGTGCTGTGGTCCCTCAGACCTCTGGTCAGTACGAGCTGGGCTACCTTAGTGTACATATTTGTTGAAAAAAAAGCTTTGTCTGTGATCTTTTTGGATGTGCTAGTCTTTCCGGGGCACTTTACGAACACTTAGAAGTGCAGAAACATAACCGTAACAATGATATCCATGCTCCAACTCTACGGTTATCATCATCAGTGCTGGAACAAGACACAGCTGGTCCAAATTAAGAAGACAATAGAATAGAAACGGTTTGTGCAAAGCCTGCCAATGCCGAAGAAAATTTCAAAGTCCAGAGGCCACCCCAGCCTGCATCTTATGGACGGTGGTGCTGCCGCTTGGGACTAAATCCACGAATTTCTGAATGCTAGGAAGGTGTTCTCTGTTTTTGCAAGCATCTAGCATTCTTTGGCTAACTCAACAGGCTGTTTTCATCTTTCCTCTCCACAGGAAAGGAGGAGGAGGCTGTGTTGACACAGCTGGCTTACGACAAGCACCAAGAGTCAGTTCTGGTTAGTAAAGGCAGGAACCGTCCAGTTGAACCGAAGGTACTTTGCGGAACTGCTGGATAAGAGGGACATGTGAATTTCTGAAAAGAAGTCCATGGAGATTCTCCCTCACCCAGCTCACGGTTGTCCCAAAGTTGCTTTGCCAAAAGGCAACTGGACTTTCCTGGGTTTTTATTTTCCTTGAAGACGTTTCGCTTCTCATCCAAGAAGCTTCTTCAGTTCATGGCTTCTTGGATGAGAAGCAAAACGTTTTTTAAGGGGAAAAAAAACAAGAAAGTCCAGTTGCCTTTTGGGACTTCTGGAAAAAAGCTCACAGCATCCTGTACAGATTTTATTCTCTCCTGCTTTCCATGTCAGACACCCAGTTTCACGGGTGTACAAGGGGGGGGGTTAAGGAAGTGAAGCCCAACAGACCTGCCAACCGCCAAACAACCTGTGCCAACGTGGCCAATGGCAAGGAAGCCAGGAGCTGCTTTAGAGTGGCATTTGGGCACCTGCCGAGGCTGCATCCACAAGCCGATCCCCTCCCCTTTCCGATGCCTTTATGCCCTTCTCAGCTGACCCAAGGCTGGCCGACACTGGATACTCCCCTCCCAAGCAGCATCTGTATCCATTTCACTTGCAGGCTGGCGTCGGCAACTGCCAGAGCCCTGGATCTTTTCCTGCTGCATGTTCTCCGGGCAAGGACGGGCTTTCACTCCAGCGATCTGCCCTGGAGCGATGGCCCAGGTCTGGGGGATGGTGGGTAGAAGGGGAAACAGCCTGGCAGAGGGGTCCTCTTTGGCTCCCCCAGACCAGTCCAAGGCAAGTGGGAAATGGTAGGCAGAGGGGTAGCAGAATTTTGGGGAGGGGTCCTGGGCTGGATAAGACAGACCAGGATCCCTGCAGCAGGACCACGAAGCCCAGGAGAAACAGGATTCCCAGTTTGCTAATGAATTCCACCCTCCCCCCCCCCTTTGACAGAGGGAAGCTGGGAAAAGGCTGATAGACAGATCTGCGTCACCTTCAGGCACTGCATGGAGGAAGACCACCTTTCAGAATCCAGGTAAGGAAGCCGGAGAGGACTTATTCTGCCAGCCGCAGAATAAACGTTTTAGAAGAAGAGAATCATTTAAATTCTTATCCTCCCTTTGCCTAGGGTTTTATCACACTTACGTGGATTTTTATATTTTTTATATCTGCAGTTCTTATGTTTGCTGTTTTACTCAATGGTTGTACGCTGCCCGGAGTAAGTTTTTGTGAGATGAGAGGTTATACACATTGGATAGATACATAAACATTGTCTGCTTAATTTGAAAATTGACACTCATCAGTGGCAGACGTGCCATTCGCAAGGCACAGAAACCCGCTTAACTGCACCTGCATCCAGAGGTTGTACAGACTCATCGGGCTCAAAGGGGTTGAGAAGTTGTAGTTCAACTTTTGTGAGATGTAGGAACAAGACCTTGTGGGTCAGCCATCCAATATTCGACCTGTTTGGCTGCAGCACTTTTAGCCATAGCAATAGCACTTAGATTTATATTCCACTTCATAGCGTTTTACAGCCCTCTCTGGGCAGTTTACAGAGTCGGCATGTTGCCCCCAACAATCTGGGTCCTCATTTTACCGACCTCAGAAGGATGGAAGACTGAGTCATCCTTGAGCCGGTCAGGATCGAACTCTTGGCAGTGAGCAGAGTCAGCCTGCAATACTGCATTCTAACCACTGCAACAGCATGGCTCTTTTATGGTATCTAGCCATTGTGGTTTGTTCATCTGGGTTTGAGGATAAAGCCTTGTTTGTTCCAGGGATCAATTTGCGCCGGTTTCTCTCCCTCCTCCTTGTGTAGTGTCTTGCTCCACGTCTCAGGCTGGTGGGCTTATCCGCCATTCCAAGCTGAATTCGGAACACAACCCCGAGCCCACGCAGAACATTCGCAACATCGTCAAGCAATACCAGCAACCTTTGCGAGTTTCAGAGCCCACCAGGTCAGATCTGGTCCTCCAGAGGCCTTTCCTCTCTTTTCCCCCCAAAAAACTTTATCTGGAAAAAAAAAAAGGGGGGGATTATGCTCCATCCTGATAATGCAAAGCTTCCATGTTTAGAGGCAGTGTATCTCTAAACGTCAAAGGTTAGGGAATGCTTCCAGATCATCAGTTCTTTTGAGGGAGCTTTGTTGGGGAAGGACACAACCGTTTTTGATTGATTGATTGATTGATTGATTGGATTTGAAAACTTCCGTTTGCCCTGCCTGTCTTTTCAGAAAGGAAGGGGGGAAGGCCTTTGTGAAGAAAATGGATCCCCACGAAGAAGCCTTGATGATCCTGAAGAGACAGATGGCACCCACAAGGGTACCTGTGCAGCCCCTTCAGGTAGGGCCAGATGGCTGGCCTAGCAGACCCACTTCCTGGAGCCCCCCCAACAGTATTGGCTTTCTCATGCAATGCTCCATGGGTCTTCTGCTGGTGGGGAAATTGAGGCACTCGAAAAGCATCTTGGCCAAAGACCCCTGAAACGTAGGGCTGGCCCCGATACCAGGTGGTTCTCTAAGAAGGCAAGGTAAACATGTGACCGGATAACCAGGCTGAGCATCTGCAAAGGACCAGGCTGGATCCTCTTTGGCTAATGTGTGAAATGGCTTCGTTGCAGGCTACCCAAGAGCCAGCACCGAGAGAGATCGTGGCGATGGTGAGACCAGTGGCTAGTGCCAAGGTAGCTGAGCCCGTTCCCGTGGCTCAGTCTGTGCCTGATGCTCCTTCAGGTGAGCAGTTATCCACTTCTCTCTGTCAGCTGGATTCCTGGACTGCAAGAACCGACTTTTTGCTTGGTGAAGTATCTCCATCCACCACACCAGCCTCCCTTTGGTTTCCCCTCCTGCACTCACTAGGATGATTGGAGCCGTGAGCTTCAGATATTGTGATGGTTACGACTGCTTTTCCCGGGGCAGGCTGTGCCTTCCTGTCCCTGGGTCCTTTTCCCCTTTGGGAAGACGAGAAAGAACAGCTGAGTTTTCTCCCATCCAGCTCCCATCTCGCGAGAGTTGACGTCGGAGGACGAGACGGTCCAGACGAAACTTCACTGTCGAGGCAGCGAGGAGTTTTACGGGTACCACAACGTCTCCTGGAAGATCTATCTGAGGAAAGAGGCAGGTCTTTAGGGACCCTCCCTCGGTTTTCCTCGTCTGACAAGGGAAACATGGTCAAGCTTTATAAAACAGGGCAGAAGAAACGTCTGTTCGTTGCTTCTCATCCTGGAATTCAGGGCAGTCAAAGAAAGTGCCCAACGTACATCTAACACTGGAACTCATCATGGCAGAGGAAGAGGAGGAGAGGAGGAGAGGTCTACGAATGCCTAGCAGGCGTCGCTAGCTAGATCAAGCCTCCATATTCTGTGGCAATTTACCTTTGAGCGGCAGACAAATATTTTGGAAAAATATTCTAGAGAACGTGCCCTGGCGCCTATAAATTGTAAACAAGATGCTGGGCTGGATAGAGCCTTTGGGTGTAGCCCCCCCACCCCAAATCACAACATCCCAAAATCTTTCTCTTTCCTTGCAGGTTTTTTATCCAAAGGAGACTATCAGCAGCCCTCTTCTGCTAGATCTCCTTTTTCGGCAGGTAAGTGACCTCTGCTATTGATGCTCCCGCAAATGTTTCATTACCGGTCTAGGGGAGTTCCTCAAGGCACGGGGCAGTGTGCTTTAACCACAGTCCAAGAAAGACTGACAGCAATTTTTACTTCTCCGTGCACTGATAATAAAAACTGCGGAAAACCATTAAGCTCAGAGAACACTAACAGCGAAACAGCTCAGCCTGGAGCGGCTCATATTCAAGCTACACTTGAAATCAAATATTTGCTGTGAAGGCCTTTGTGACGGTCAGCCAGGACTTCTTCTCATCTTGTCTGGGTCACTTTGCAGATCTTCAACGATACTCTGTCGGATGCCTGCATTCGTCTCACCGAAGAGGAGAAGCTACGCATGAAAACTCTTTTTGGTAAAGACCTTTGAGAGGAAGGGAGGGTGGAGGATCTTCAGATGTTACCACGTTGGGTTAGAAAAGCGTCCCAAAGCTACTAGTGGCTGGAGCATCTTCTCTGCACTTACTGATGTCTCTAAGTGTCTCTATCAGCCGGCAGTATTGAACAGCGCCACAGAGCAGTCTACTTCTGGGCACCGGTGGCCAAAAGAGAATAATAATGTGGCTCTCCTTGTCCTTCTTGCTGGGTTCTTATTTCCAAAAATACTAGGCTGGCCATTGTGTGTATGTGTGTGTGGGGGAATTCTTCTCTCTGCAAAAAAGGCTGGATGTATAGTTGTGGTGGAATATAGTCTGGATTCCCAGCAGGGAGGGGCAGCATTCCAGAGGACCAAGAGACAGCCAGGTTTAGAGAGTTTGTGTGAGAGAAAGAGGGTGAAGACAGCTCCTCCTCAATGGTTCCCAGGGTGTATCTTTAATGATGCAACTAGTTTGCTTTCGTTCAGCCAGATTCTGTCTCTAGGTGAGGCACAAAAAAAGGAAACGCCTTGGAAGTCACTCCGCGTGTCTTTTTTGGTCTTTTGGAGTCTTTTGATGGTGCCTGCTGGTTGAACATTTAGCTTTAAATCTTAAAGCTTTTCAACTCATAAACTTTGTAAAAGAAATCAGAAGGAGACAGGAGTTGGGTGCTAGTTTTTCCCTAACCCTAACCCTTCCGAGAACACTGGTGTGGTTTCTCCCTGCAGCGGAAAACAAGCTGGACTCCTTCAGTCCGGTGGCTGATGAAAGCGTCAAGAAGGAAATTATACACGTGGCCCGAGAGAATTGGGAGGTGTACTTCTCCCGCCTTTTTCCTGCTACGGTAAGAGAATTTCCCCCCGGTCCACACAACCCTGAGAGGAACTTAAACCAGGCTGTGGTCAAACCAGTCAAGAGGGCTCCTCTTTCAGCACAGTAATTTTGAACGGCCGCTAAACAAATGGTCTAAAGTTCAAGGACTTCCTGTATTGAAATCTCGCATTGTTATTATATTTTAAAAGCAGCTCTCGTTTCAGTGGGGCGAACTCAGAATCCTTCCAGAAAGCTCTCCTTCTGGCTTGCTTAGAGCGGCAGCTTTCCTTTCCTTGGGCGCTGGGCCCAGCCTTGCCAACTTCCCTCTCTCCCCCTTCAGGGCAGCGTTGGCACCGGGGTGCAAATCTTGGCCGTGTCTGACTCGGGGATTAAACTCCTGCGACTGGTCAAAGGGACCAACCTCCCTGGAGAGCAAGTCCGGGTGTTGCGAGGCTACAGGTAAGTAAGGCCAGGGCACACCTGTCCAGAGGAGAAATAATATAATAACATGGTTTGGAAGGGACCTCGGAGGTCTTCTAGACCAACCCCCTGCAGTTAGCAACTAACCAAAGAACCCTTTGCCCTCTCCACATCCCACCCACTCCCAGTTACAGTGAGCTTCTGTTTGTCACCATGCCCTCAAAGAACATGCTGGAATTCAACCTGGTCCATGAGAAGCTCATCCTCTTCTCCCCCAAAGCTGTCCAGGTAAAGGCCTTGATCGACCACTTCATCATGGAGCTCAAGAAGGTAAGACCTGGGGGGGGGGAGGAATTTGGTTGGGGAAGGGAGCTGCAAGGAAGGACAAGGGGAGGCCAATATCTCACAGCCCCAAATTCATTCAGAGGCCTTCCTTGTTTGCAGGGATGAATGGCCAGCTGGACAGCTTTGCTTGGTCCAGCGTTTTGAACCAGACACTTGTGGGTCTTTTTTCTCTGATTTAGGACTCACAATATATGGTTGCCATTAAGAACCACATCACTAACGCTGAAAGCCTTCTGAGTTTTCACAAGGGAGACATCATTTGCCTGCGACCGATGGAGGGTCTGGAACCAGGTGAGAAACATAATAGGAGAAAAATAATAATGAAAATGTAATGCAGCAGCAGCAACAACAGCAACAGAACGATAATAACAATAACAACAACAACAACAACAATAATAATACTTAGACCAGAGTTAGCATTTTTTTGTCTATCCCAGGTTCTTGAGAAGGACTCAATAGGTGGACCAAAATGACAAATCCAGTCTAAACATCTGGCTGGCTATGTGATCACGTTGCAGATGGATGTGCGGGGTGGCGAAAGCATTGCTTTGGTTTAATCTTTGCAAACACAAGGATTAGCCAGTTTCCCAAGATGATCAGTTTCATTCACGTCTCAAATATTCCCCTTTGCTGACTGCTGCAAAAATCCACCCCCACCGCTCAGGGTTGAGCCCACCCACCCCCCTTTTTCCTCAAAAGAGGCACAGGTGTCCAACAGATGCAGGCGAGCGCTTGTTGAATTAATCACCATTCAAGACGTTGAGACGTGTGTCCTCAGATGCCACCCTGTCCTTGCAGCGATATTCACGGCCCAGATGCTCCAATTCTTCTGACGTTCTTGAACATCGTTTATAAATGTGGGCCTCCTGATGAACGAAGCTCGTGTCTAATGCACGAGTACCGCAGGGGGTTCTGAAGGACAGTTAGCCCGTCTCTGAATGTCAAACAGTCTTGAACTGAACCTGGGGTAACAACCGGAGCTCCCCAAGTAGCAAACAAGCATTCTTTGCTCCTTTTAACTTCACATTTGGCCGTCATCCTGGCCTTGCTATTTGCAAATGTGATTCTTTCCCAGAACCATCAGGGTGAAAAAGGAGTTGGCACGCCAAGCCATCTTGTCAGCTAACAGACCATGAAAGGACATTCCAGATTTTCCAATATGCTATTGACCCAAACACCCTCCAGCTTGGAAGGGATGCTAAATAAATGAATTCAAGAGAGCCCGTGAAGGCAGAGCATAAAGAATTAATGCAATTCTCCTCTAATGCATAAAAGGAGACCCTGGAGATGGAGGGGAAATGAAACTTTGCTGCAAACGGAATCAATCAGAGAAGACTTTAAAAAGAAATTGAAAACATTTTTTTTGGGGGGGGGGAAATAATCTTAATAACAGCCCATACATACAGATGCCATGGGACACCATTAGTGAAGGAGCATTTATGCAGCAAAATAGTAAATTGGAAAGACAGGAGAGAAGAGAAGATACAAAAGATTTTAATGGAAATAGAGATGAAAGAGGGAGAATTAATGAGATCTCCAGGAAGGGAAACATGTTTTACAGCAGATTAAACTTTTATAACGCTGTCTGTCTGCGTTCATGATAAGAGAAAATGACTTTTGCAAAAAGAAGGAATGCAAAGTTGAGCATCATCACCGTGAATGCAAAACGGGTGGGACTGAAATTGACATTGAAGCTGGACTATGATGGGCCTGAGTTGGCCACTCTGCATGGAAGCGTTCTTGGGGTCCTTCTGACACCCCTGTGCTTCTCCACCCTACAGACCACTATTATGGGTGCGTGGTGAGGAAGAAAGTGATCCTCCTGGAAGAGGTCAAAAAAGGCACCCTGGATTTTGGTGGGTGCCTTTGGTGTGGTGTGCAACACTCTGCTCTGCTCTCTTCCAGATTCTTCAAACATCTTCCGCCTTTCAATTGCATGCTGGTTTTGGGGTGTGTTTTTTTCCCCTTGAGCAAACTCAGTCCTTGGTTGGAAATATTTAGAACTTCCTAGGTTCCAAGTAGACCTAATCAACAATGTCCTGGAGCAGGAATGGCAACTATGGCCCCTTTTATGACCTGTGGACTTCAACTCCCAGAATTCCTGAACCAGGAATTCTGGAGTTGAAGTCCACAGGCCTTAACGTTGCCAAGGTTGGACACCCCTGTCCTAGACTGAGGAAAGGGGGGCAGAACCGATTGGGCAGACCTCTCTGAAACTTCTCCCTTGGGGGAAGGTGGTTGGAAGACCATCAAGAGGGAGGAACTGTTGACTGTCCTGAGGATCTCTTATTCCTGGGATAGGTTGGAAGTTTGGCGCCATCTTCGGGAAGTCGGGACTCTTCCCCTCCAGCTGCGTCCAACCAGTGGCAGCCCCAGATTTCACGCAGCTGCCCACGGAGAAGAAGGAGGACCCCCACAACAAGCAGGCCAAGGTGGCTGGTCCAGCCTCGGTGGCCGTGGCTGTGGCATCAGCAGCTGTGGCTCAGGAGCTGGACAGGAAGGTTGAGGCAAGTCAATTGTGGAGGTGTGGATGTCCTTGTGTGGCAGGGGGCAGGATTCAAGAGGAAGGAGGCAGGAACAGGCATATGGGTCCTGTTGTTCCTTGGTTGAACATGGTTGGTTTATGTCCTGGAACAGGACTATCCGAGTCCTGGAGCCGGTTGCTTTCATCCAAATGCCTGGCACGTCAAAACAGTAATGAATGATTCAAGCTCTCTGATTGATTTGGTTATTATTGTTTTCATCTGCAAAGCTTTGGAGGAAAAAAAATGGGGAACTCATGGCTGGGGATAAAAAATATGGACTTCTTTCATTGAGTCAAAGAGGGATCCATACTTGACTAGTGGTCTCATCTCTGCAGCCATTATAAGTATGGGGGATTTCACCCAACATGCCCAAAGAACCAATTTCCACAACAGTGCTCTGCCAATGTATTAGTTGCATCTCTGAAGACTGGCAGAGATGCTCCACCGGAAACCGTTATGGGTCACTTTCGCTCTCTCCTCCCCAACAGGTTTCCCCAGTGGGCGAGGGACACCTGGAGAGCTGGGAAGAATTTAAGAGCCCCCCAGGGATCAGACCCCAAGGAGGCCCCTTCACCATGCTGGAATTCGCCAAGAAGTATTTCCGAGACGGGCAGAAGACAAAGCCGTGAGTGATGGCAGAGAGGGAAATGTGTTGCAGAAATAGCAACTGAATGAAAGAAGCAGCTGAAGGGGAGAGAAAGAAGCAATTCCAGGAGGCCACCATCTCCCACGTTATATCTTGGAATGCCCCATATTTATGAAACCCCTGATATTGTTTGGGGGGCCCTGGGAGGTCCCAGATGAAAGTCAAGAGAAGAAGCAGGAGAAGCGGGCAAGGTGAGAGATGGAGAGGACCTTTCAAAAACAGAAATCAGTTTTGATCCCAGGAGCGTACTGATATAACCAATATCTGAAGTGTTCACCAGGGCACAAGAAAAGGGATTTTTATTTATTTCAGGTCAAAGCTTTGATGATGGGCATCCTACAGTTGGAATCCTCTCTGACTCCCAACACACACGGCATTCCTATTTTATTTTTTTTATTGACTTTATGATTTCAGGGAGAAGCAGAAACCGAAGAAGGGTGTCGAATCTACGACTGTGGCGGATATTCTGAAATACACCAAGGTAACCATGATGGTTTCCTTCAAGGAAACTTCACTTATTTGCACGTGTGGCTTCCTCCAACGAGTGTGATTCCCATACTCAGCTGATCATCTCACTTTTTTCCCCCCTTCCTGGCTTTCCAGTGTCCCATCCAGCAGTCGCTCATTGGATTCACCAACAGCAGCCTGAACAAAATAGCAGCAGAATCCTTCCAGGGTGAGTCCCTCTCTCGTAACCAGGTACCCGCCCCTCCTAGGACGACATCGGCACCCTGCACCATGAATTCAGACTGACGAAAGATAGGGGAAGAGCTTTCAGGCCAGAGTTTTGAGGCCGTTGGGTTTCAGTAAAAGTGTACCGTTTCTTTTTCTCTCGTCAGCTGCCCAAAGTCAGTTCTACAAGCTTGGCAACCGAGACTGGCTGGCTTATGATAGCAGCATGAGCTATCCAAGTCCTGGAACCGGTTGCTTTCGTCCAAATGCCTTGCACATCAAAACAGTAATGAGTGATTCAAGCTCTATTTGGTTGTGGTTATTGTTTTCATCTGCAAAGCTTTGGAGGAAAAAAAAAAACACCTGGTTCCAGAGATCAGCAGTCTTGGAAAAATCTCCCATCTCTTCTCCAGCACATCCAGGCTTGGAGAAGTCAGCCAACGCTCCGCAGCTGCTTTCCTGCTGAGTGGATTTCTGGTGTAAATTAGGAAAATGAGCTCACTCTGCAACTATTGTAAAGCTTCACAATCTCCATTAATGTTCCTCCATAATGCCAGTCACGCAGCAGGATGGGCAGACAACAATGGGCTGGTTCACTCAGGCCAAGTCAAAACAATAAGCTGGATTGTGATGATGTATGAACCCAACCGAGGCACGGGTGGTTGAAGAGGCAATCCCCGATTGACAAGGGTGTGGGTGTGTTTCTTTTGTGTCCCCCCCCCAGCTGTGATGAAGTTCATGGGTGACCTTCCACTCAAAGGACAGTCTGAGCTGGATGTGGTCTATGCCTTGTTGAAGGTAATCCGCTTTCCAGCGTTGGCTTGTATCAAACCTTGTGGAGCAGGTGATGGATGCTCCAGGTGTGCTTTTTTCAGTTGAGGGGGTGCAGTTGAAAGGTGAAGGTACTTTAAGTCAAGTCAAGTCTAGCTGTAAATCTTCAGAGTTTTCTGAACCCCGATATTTTGCTGCCAAATTTTTGTAGTTTTCTGTTTTGGGGAGTTTGGGATCCTGCAAAAATGGGAGTTAGGGAGCTCAGGGTCAACCAAGGATACTCCATCCCTTCTGTAGAGGAGGCTTTCTGGATTCTGTGTGGTCTCAGGGGGCTCTCGCTGGCCAAGCCTTTCCAGGTGAGAAGGTCTTTGGGAAAATCAGTGGTTGATCAATTATGAGAGAAAGAGAGAGAGAGAGAATAGATTCCTTCCTCCCATGCTCTCTTCCTGCTTCTTCTCCAGCTCTGTGGTGACCACAAGGTCATCCGGGATGAAGTTTTTTGCCAGGTCCTCAAACAGATCACAGACAACATCAGCAGCAAGACGTAAGACAATCCTTTAATCTTTCATGCCCTTCAGCTTTCAGTAGTCCAGTGTTCCCCTGCCTAGAGTTCTCCAGGTGAGTTGTATTTCAACTCTCCTAGCTGCCAGGCCTGCTGGCTCAGGAATATGGGAGTTGGAGTAGCACTTATCCCATGTTGGAGCAAGCTGCAGTAGATAATAGCAAAGGGTGGACATACCTTCTTCATATAACTCACCTTTAGTCCTTGGATGGTCAAGGGACAGAGAAGAATACTTCTCAGCCCAAAGGAGTTGGGAGACAGAGCTGTTTCGGGGAAAGCTTCCCCAGTTGGGGTTTCTTAGGAGGAGGAAGGAGACCCCTTCTTCGCTCTGATGGAAGGCAGAAATGCAGCCTCCTAATGTTCCAAGCCAGTGGCTGGTGCCAGGGAGCCCTTGTGTTAGCTCTGCGGTCCCAAGAGAGACCAGGAGGACCACTGCCTGAGTCAGTCCTGCCCCTACCTCTAGCTCTGAGTAGACCCTCCCCACGACCCAGCTGAACTTTCACATTGGCGCCTTTGACCTAGGGACAGCTGCCCCAAAGGATGGCGGCTTCTGTACATCCTGAGTGCCTACTATCGATGCTCCGAGGTCTTCAAGCCCTACCTTCTCCAGTTCCTCCAGGAGGTCTCCGCCCGCCCTGGTTTGCATTTCCAAGGTGAGCTGCTGGAACTTTCCACAAAAAGACACACAAGGTGGCCCAACATTATTTCAACTCGGACCTGTCCTAGGCTGTATTAATAGAGGGATAGAATCCAGATCACCTGCAGTGTCAATACCACTTTATAAGGTCTTGGTAGGACCACCTTTTGAATACGGCATCCAATTTTGGTCACCACAGTATAAAAGAGATGTTGAGACTTTAGAAGGCATGCAGAGAAGAGCAACAAAGATGATTAGGGGGGCTGGAGGCTAAAACATATGAAGAACGGTTGCTGGAATTGGGTATGTCTAGTTTAATGAAAAGAAGGACTAGGGGTGACGTGATAACAGTCTTCCAATATTTGAGGGGCTGCCACCAAGAAGAAGGGAGATCAACCTCTTCTCCAAAGCACCTGAAGGCAGGACAAGAAGCAACGGATGGAAACTCATCAAGGAAAGAAGCAGGCTGGAACTAAGGAGAAATTTCCTGACTGTTAGAATAATTAACCAGTGGAACAGCTTGCCTTCAGAAGTCGTAGGTGCTTCAACACTGGAAGCTTTCGAGAAGAGACTGGACAACCATTTGATATAGGGTTTCCTGCCTGAGCAGGGGGTTGGACTAGAAGACCTCCAAGGTCCCATCCAACTCTTGTTATTCTGTTAACCCATTTTGGGTATAGTACAAGTGGACGACCCTGTTGGGATGGCAGATCAGCAAGCTAAGGGTTTCAGTTGGGCTTCGCATTTGCACCTTGAGACCCATATCCACTGATTTACGCATATGTTCACCTTTTAACTTTTAAAAAATTTGAAAAACAGCTGTAAATGATAATAGGGAATGTATTGAGGAGATCCTGGGGGGGGGCGGTGTTGTCCCCTGGCCCTCTGTACAGCCAATTCTCCAATCTCCAGTTTCAAAGGATCAAACAGGCGTCTTGTAGGGTTGGGTTTTATCATTTGTAATAATCCCTCTCTGGGGTTATTAAAAAAAACAACCTCGAAACATATTTGCATTAACAATAGTGGAAGTCTCTCCTTCTTTCGTCCACGTAAAACATTGCCCTCCTGGGGGATGTAAAGTGAATTAAATGCTTCAATTCCTAGGACAAAGCAGGTGTTAAAATCTAGCTGTTAGAGGAAGAAAACTGACAGGGCTTAAGCCAAAATTCATCAATCAAACGCACTTGCTCTCCAATCGCTAAAACGTGGAAATGAATCCATCTGCTCTGTCTACTGCTGGAAGGAAGCCTGTTGGGTCACATCGCTGCCCAGGGTTATTTTCTCATTAAACTCTCTCCAGTGGGATAGAGGTGATTGGCAAAGATGGATCACCCCTAGCCTGACTTCCAGCTGGGCGACGATTTCGGCCCATCAGCACCTCTTTTCGGTTGGAGAGCAACGTTGCTGCTATGGGAGACAATCTGGAACTTGGGAGGTCTCAACCATGGAAGAAGGTTAGCAGATGAATTCAGCAGGAAGATTGCCACCCACCCGGCCCTGCTTTTCAGGGCTCAGTAGCCTGCCCCAATCTAAGTTCAGCAGAGGATAGCAAACGTGGGCAGGCAGGTCCACCTAGCTTGGAGTGAGAAGACTTAATCTCACTCCAAGAGTGGGATTCCTCCATGGGCGATTGAGAACGTTCCACCTCTTCTTCAGGGTGTTTACATCTCTGCTTCTCTTCCTCACCCTCCAACAGGCATCGCCAAGGCCTGCGAGCAGAATTTGCAGAAGACTTTCAAGTTTGGGGGCCGCTGTGAGTTTCCTAGTGCTGTGGAGCTCCTAGCCTTGGTGGTGAGTCCTTGATCAGAGAGGGAGGGAGGGAGGGAGGGAGGGAGGGAGGAAGGAAGGAAGGAAGGAAGGAAGGAAGGAAGGAAGGAAGGAAGGAAGGAAGGAAGGAAGGAATCCCATCGACTGGGAAGGGGTCACCTAGAGAGGGATGGCGGCTTTGCTGCAGGCTGAAAGAGATGGGCAAGTAAGGTGCCTCCACAGCACCCACTTCCCCTGTTTATGTCCCTAATAATTTTGCTTTCCACCATGCTGTTCCTCCTCCTTCTCCTCCTCTTCCAAAGGCTGGAAGAAGTTCAAAGCGCCAGCTATTTCTCCTTCCAGGAGGGATCGAAAGGCACCTCAAAATCAAGACTTGCTCGGTGAGTGCCAAGGAACAGCCTCCCTTCCCTGATCCCGGCTGATCTAATGGAACCAACAAATAAAGGGGGAATGTTCATAAACTAAACTCCAAAGGTCCCAGGTGCCAAAAATGCACTGGTCAGCCCAATGTTCTCACTCCATGAAATCTTGCAGAACATCTATCTTTTCCCTTGGTCTGCATGAGTTTGTTTCCAGAGCTTACTCCAGGAAATCATACATATCTTTTGAGGAAGTAAACTCTGTTCCACTCAAACCTTGTTATGCTCAAAATGCGCTTTCAGTACCAAAATGGGCTGAGTCCACTCTGTTACTCTTCCGAAAGACGGCTCCTACGCCACCTTTTCCCACAAAGTCAGTTCCACAACATTTGTTCCCTCTCTTTTTTTGACATTTCTTCTTACAGCCTCCTCTACTAATACATAGACTGAACATTCACTCGTCGTCTGGCAGAAAAGCTGGGCGTAGTCCCGAAATTTGCACCTTCCACAGTTTGACCTGTTGCTAGGCCTTTGCAGTTCTCCTTGGTGCAACGTCTTCTCCATTCCTTTTTCTAGGTGGCCCAGGATGTCATAGAGGAGATATGCTTCGAAATGGGTCTGCACCAGCCTGAAGCCTTCAGAGAATACATCATTTTTGCCGTCTCTAATAAAAGTGAGCTGATGAGGCTGGGAGGGAGATCATTTCCCTTATCCAGGCATTCAGAAATAATCTCTTTCTGTGGGCTGCATTGTCCAGATGTCCAGCTGCATCCATGCTACAATGCCATCCAGCATCTCATAATTACTTGCAAGTTTTTCTTACGCCCCTAATACTGGGGGTGGGGTGGGTTTTGGATGCTTCTCCATCCAAAAAGCTGCTCCACCCGTATCGATGTGTATTTCCCAGGAAAATCGATAAAAATGGTTAATGTGATGGTTAAACCAGTGTAAAGCCAACAGGTGGTGAGCCCAGATTCTCATTCTTGTTTGGGTGCCCACAGAGTCCTTGGCACTACTGATGAAATTTTGCCCATTTGTGTAACCCACCTTAACATCCATATTTGGGGACCCCAATGATTTAAAGCCAAGGGATGCGGCTCCCTTTCTCTTGGTTTAAGCAGGATGTTTCCTTCACCAGATACTTGGTCTTGTGTGTGGAGTTGCAGAGGACCAGCTGGCCCATCCATCGGCAAAGGGGAGCTTCTTACTTTGGGCCACCCAGTTGTGTAGGTTGCTTCCAAAAACCGACTCTCTCCACTTCCACATCCCAGATCACAATGTCCGACCTTTGGACCGGCGGGAGTACATCCTTGATGTCACCATGGAAATGGAGAATGTGGACAGCAGTTACATGTTCTGGTACCGGCGTGTGATTTGGGCCCAGCCTCTGAAATTCGACAATGAACTCTACGTCACCATGCATTACAACCAGGTGAAATCCTGCAGGATTTGGCTCTGTTTTGGGAAGATCCGAGCACCCTTTCTTAACTTAACCTGGTTTCATTAGTTAAACTATACTACCCAGGTTGAATGCAGTAAAATACCAAAACATCCTACTAATACAATACAATAATGCAAAGGCAAAGGGCATCAAAAGACTTTAAAAGACATTGAGCAGCTTGTATTGCAGAACACAGCCTCTTTTCCAAGTGGGTCAAGCGTCACCTTTTGTCACCCCCACGGAACTCACCGGGAGGATCTCAGATTGAGTTGGAGCTGCTTCCTGGCAGTTAGGATGTCACTGGTGTCTCTCTCTCTCTCACAGGTGCTACCTGACTATCTGAAAGGTCTCTTCAACATCTTGTCTTCTGCAAAACCGAGTGATCAACAGTTCCAGCAAATCTCCAAATTGGCTGCTTTGCAGCTCTGGGTGAAGGGCCTGGCAATTTTGTAGGTGCCTTTGGAATATGGTGGTGTTTGGACAAGGCTAATGCCGCAGGCAAGAGGGGGGCTGACTCCTGGGAGTCAAGGCTGAGCAGGCAGAGGCTGGGTGGGATGGTCACCACTTTCTGGGTGTGAGGCTGTAGCCCTCTATCTCCTTGGCTTGGAGGAGAGGAGCCTTGGTGGAGAACTTCCCTTTAGGTCCTCATGCCCGTTTCTTCAGCTGTCTGTGACTTCTCACCTAGTCCTTCTGCTTCTCCTCCAAGAAGGGAAATTCAGGATTACATCCCACCCCAGTTCTACCATCTGCAGAAGGCTCAGGCGTGGCTGGACATGGTGGCCCCCTTCATGCACCAAGCACAAGCCTTGAGCGCCCACCAGGCTCGGGCCCAATTCTTAGGTAAGGCCTTTTCCTTCCAAAGGACCAGGAAGGGAGGGCAGAGCAGCCAAGCTCCTGGGATTAAGCTGCAAGGATGCCGGTTGGCCAAAAGAACCGGTTGCCTGCCGTGTAACTCAGCCCCTGTGTTTCTTGTTTCAAGAGTTCTCCAGGAGTTGCTAATCTCCTGGATCCTCTGGCAGTCGCATAATATACACACAAGCAGGGTTGGATGAGGAGGGTCAGGTGAGAAAGAGCCCTGCTCAACTCTTGTGATTGTTTTGGAAAGCAGTGACCAGAGGCTTCCAGGAGGTGACTTATGGAAGAAATAATTATCTTCTGCAAGGAACATCAAAAGCATGAGTGTGATGTTCACTCACGAAGAAATTTTTGATGTCTTGTTCATGATTTAAGGCAGGGATAACCAACCTTGGCCACTTGAAGTCTTGTGGATTTCAACTCCCGGCCATCAAGTCCACAGGTCTTTGAGTGGCCAAGGTTGGACATTCCTGATTTAAGAGATGCAATCCTTTAGCAGTTTTAATTTCTTCTGAATGAGTAACCCCCACACCAGTGAGTTGTGAATTCCCCAGGTTTGCAGGGAAGAGCTCTCCACAACCACCTTCTTCTTGGCTCCTGTTCTTGTTCTTCATGTACAAGGAGCTCTGTGACCTCCTGTTTCAGGTCCCCTTCTTTGCACTGATGGCTGGCCTCCATCCATTGCAGGGCTCCTGAGCGCCTTCCCCATGTTTGGGTCTTCGTTCTTCTACATCCAGAGTTGCAGCAACAACACCATCATTTCGCCCTGTATCCTGGCCGTGAACCAGAACGGGCTGAATTTTCTCCACAAGGAAACTCACGTGGGTGTCGCGTGTTTGTTCCTTTGACCTCTCAAGAGGATTTCTTCTGCTCAGATCACTTGCTTGCTTTCTGCTAAGGAAAGGAAGCTTGGATTTCATGCCACTCCTGGGGGAAACCCTGCAAGTGATTTGCCAACAGATGATCCCACAGGATAATAAAAATGCAAAATACACGGGATCTCATCTGCAGCATCAGAACAAAGCTCCCACTGAACAAGCCAGGAACAAAATCGATCATTACCACATCAGAATGTGCAAGTAGACAAGCACACACACTCAGTCACATTCACACAGTGTATGTACTGAAGGGGAAGAAAGAATAGAGAGAGGAGGAGTCCTCCAGGATCAACCGGGTAGGAGGAATTTGCAGATTCCAAAGAGCTGTTTTGTCTTGGACCCTGTGCAGGAGCGTTCTTGACTTCATGCAAGACGTGAATGAGAGGGACATGAATGTCAATTGGCTGCATCTGGGATGTCTGGGGTCAAACACCAGCTCGGGGCCTGGGCTTCTCTGGTCCTTAGCCCCAGGGGTCAGGGAGGGTCTGGGGAGACAGAAATGGCCTTGTGGTTTAGCTTACTAGCTCTTCTTCTAAAAGTTTTCTCCTCTGCTGTTCTAGGAACCCATCGTGACATTCTCTCTGAAGGAGATCCACTCTACTCGTACCCAGAGACCTTCGGCCGGATCCAGCTACCCCTACGTGGAGATTATGCTGGGAGACTTGATGTCTCACAGGATCACACAGCTGCAGCTTAAACAGGTATAGCAGAGGAAATGCAGGTCCCAGGACAGCCCCGCAATTTCTCCACTGCAGGACCTGGTCAAGGAGGTGGTTTATGGATTTGAGGCTGCCATTCAAATTAAAAAAAAAAAAGTTAAAAGAATTGCTTCTCAGGGAAATTGTTGAGGAAACTGGAGAGGTTATCTTAAGACTTAAGCTGGCTTTTGTGCACAGCCCCATAAATGTGTAGTGAAAATTCTGGGTGCTCTTTCTCAGACAAAGCAGTTGTCAAATTTTAAGCCAAGCACAAAACAAAACCAAAAAAGTCTGTGACAGACAAGTAAAATGAGGAAGATTTATTTATTCCACATAATAACTAAATAAAAGAATAAGAGGAGAACGATGCAAACCATTATTTAAATCGATCCCTAGATTTGATTTGATTTCATTTTTCAGGCAGAATTCTTGTTTTTGTTGTTTTTTTTTAAATTTAGACTTCCTGATTGTTAAGAATACAGCAGGTCTGGCGAGTTTTTTCAGAATATTGGTTCCATGATATGTTAAAGACGTATTTTGACTTTGTTGGAAATATGTTGAAACTCTGTGAAGTAAGCTTAACTCATTTCCCTCTTTTCTCTTTCTGTCTCTTTCTGTCTCCTTACCTGTCTCCTTCCATTGGCTTTGTGAAGCTTAACCTTCAGATGGTAGGTGTTTTCCTCATAATAATACTGATAAGGTATTGGGGTGCAACTTTTGAAGTGTTCCAGATGTCTCACCTGTTTATTTTGCTGTCCTGACCCCCCCACATCTGCCAAGTAGGGCAAAATGGCTGTCCAGGCTTTATCGGAGGGGTAGGACAGGCGGGTGTTGATCTAGGATCCGTGAGCTTAGCATGGGACAGCATTAGAAGTGCTGCAACTCTTGAGCGAGTTGAATAGGCTGACCCACCATGGCAGATCATGCAGCTTGTAAAGCTCTGAATAAACCCTTGAGAGGCAGGTTCTGACTTCTGTCGTGTCCTCTTTCTCCCCGCAGGGCCTGGAACTGTGTCGTGTCATTGCCACCCACATGGAGAGCCTGCTGCACGCACGTGAAAAGCAGCTGACGCTGCCTCCAAGTGAGATTACTTTGTTGTGACTGGATCTGCTGTTCTGCGTCTCTCTCTCCAGATTCCAGAACAGATCCCGGCCCTACTGGAAGATATATCTGAGCTGTAAACAGCTCATCCTGTAGGTTTCAGTGACATCCCCCATGTCATCTCCAGATTTAGGGGGTGGGAATGCATGGATGTGAGCAAGGAGACATCAAGGCATCTCATCCTGCTGGCTTGTGTGATGTAATGGATGCTGCTGGTTTTCCCAGCTCCCTTCAGATGCTATGTTGGAACAGGGATAATCTAACTTAGGGGCAATTCCAAATGACTCTTTGGCAGCATCTTGTATATTTTTCATGTGGACTAGAAGCATCTTCTGATGTTTCATACAGACTATTCTATATTAAACCAGTTTACGTGGCCAGCAAAATGTCAGCCACACAACATATTCTCCTTTGGGTGTAAATTTTATGGCCAAAGCGGAAAATTATTTTTCTGCAGCAGGCCAAGGTTTACTTGGCTCAATATTCCGTTTCCAACAGCTGATGGCCAGATGTTATATAGAAATGTCTGAGCAAAATATGGTGGTGATTCATGTATTGTTTGTATCCAGACTAAATATATGTATAAAAAAGTTTTTAGGATTTTTTTAAATATTCTCCTCCTGTTTCATGGTATGTCTCCCCAAACTGTAGCTCTTTATTTATTCGTTAATAAAAGCAGTTGATCCATCTTTAGAAATGACAGTTTCATATTAAGATATGGCAGCTGTACAAAATAGCGGCTTTGGAAATAGCACATCAGGTTGTGAAGACTGACTCAGGTTGTCCTCAGCTTACGACCGCCTGTTTAATGACCGTTCAGCATTGAAAAAGTGACTTTCCCTCCAGCAGCCAGGAGAGCAAATTCTGGGGTGGCTCTTTTGCACCTCTTTTGTTCTAAGCTTGGAGCACGGCCACCTCCCCGATGGCTCCATGCTCTGCAGTTGTATGGATGAGGTTTCCCATTTCCATCTTCTGCAGTCCCCGGTGCCGTTGGGATTTCCTGGTGGCCTCCCATCCATGGATGTCTTTGCAGAACTGCAAGCGGGGCTCACACGGGCAGCACTTTGACCACCCCTTCAGTGGTGCTTCTCAACTTGCTCTTTGTGCACAGCCAGGAGGCCCTCACTGCCAAGGGAGGCGAGGTTTTTCTTAAATTTTATTTGATTTATGTGCTGCCCATCTCCTTTAGAGGGGACCCTGGGCAGCTTTTGCTCTCTGCCCTGCAAACCAGGCCCTTTTGGGGCTGCAAGCATGCTCCCAAGGGCTGGCTGGGGACGATGGGACTGGATCCCTGGTTGGAAGAATCTGGAAAAGGAATTTCCCATAACGCTTCGCGCCTGCCCAGAGTCGCCTCCGCAAGGCATCATGGGAGGCGTTGCAAAAAGGCACCAACTTCTTCGCTTGCAGTCACTTTGGCCGGTTCTCCGCGCGCGGATTTCATTTCGGCCAATCAGCGAGCAGTTGTTTCAGGTAGTTCCGCCTGGCAGGGAAAGCGTAGCCAATCGGCGCCAAGGTGGCCACGCCTCCCCCCCACCGTTACGTGAGTGTCCCAATTTAAGATTTCGTCAGGCTCCTTCACGTTGCCTGGCGAGTGCGCCTGCGCTCTTCCCCGGCTGAGCATGCGGAGTGGGGCTCCTTCAAGGCCGCTCCAGCCGCTCTTTCACTGATTTAAGGCCACCGCAGGGAGATACATAACGTTGCATAACGTTCACCGAGGGGCGTTTTGCAAGCATCCGGAAACGCCTTCCTGATTTGCATTTTTTTTCCCCCGAAGAAAAAGACGGGGGGGGAGGGGACAAACGGAGTATCCCGAAGGAACGTTCTGATTCTGAACCTCTCCCGCGTGCCGCTCTGCCCCGCCGCTCGTTGGTGACGAGCGCCGCATGCGCAGAGCCCGCCCGGCCAGGAGCCCGCTTCCTTTCGGAGTGCGGGCCGGGGCGGGGCTTGGCCGCGGCTGCGCAGTGACGCGCGCCGGCGGCTGCGCCTGCGCGGGAGGCGCGGCTTGCGCTCTGAGGAGAAGGAGGAGGAGGAGGAGGCGGAGGATGCCCTGAAGTTATTTATAATGTCGGGCCGGCCGCGGGTGACGTAGCGCGCCGTCCGGGCAGCCGGAGCAGCAGCAGCGGCAGCCGCCTCGTCTCCTCGTTCGCCATGAAGGCAGCCGGGCCGGGGCTGCGGCGGGGGACGGGCTCGGGCGACGCGTGGTGAGGGCGGGCGAGCCGGCCGGAGCGCGGTGAGTCCGGCCGAGCAGGGCCCCGGCGCCCTTCCTGCCCTCCCCCCGCCCGGGGGTCCCCTGCTGGGGGCGACTGCCCCGGTGGCCCTGCCGGGGGTCGCCGCCTGAGCCGCCCCCGCGATCCCTCCCGACCACGTGACAGGCGGAGGGGGGGAGCCCCACCAGGAGCAGCCCCCTCCCCTTTTTGGGGGGGGCTGATGAGCAGCAGGGGGCAGACGCGGAGGGGTCTGCAGAGGAGAAGCTGCCCCCCTTCGGAGGGCAGAGAGCGGGGGAGGGGCGGCAGGAGCCGTCTGAGTCACTCTACCCCCTCCTTCCCATCGGGGGATCCGCGTGGCCGGCGGGGGTGCCGCGCTCCGGGCCCAAGGGAAAAGGGGGAACGGCACAAGGGGGTCCCTTGGGGGGAGGGGAGACCGGCTGCTTGGCTTGCCTCGGCCGGGAAGGGAAGAGGCCTGGGGTCTTCCCCCTTCTCCTGCCCTACCGCTCAGCGCTTCCTAACGTTCGTCATCCACGTGGGACCTTAGAGGCGAAGGGGGGGGGCTCCTTTGCCCCTTGCCCGAGGAGGGGTTCCCAGGGACTTTTTCTCAGCATCCTGACCGTCTTCTGTAACTTCTTTCTCCCTGCAGGTGAGATCTCCGAGGTCTTGGCGCACGTTGGGGAAATAAAATTGGTGGCTGCAGGTGGAAATGCTGGGCTCGGCGCCCGACTCCTTTCAGGGCTCTGGCTGGAACTGAACACGTAGCTTTCTCTCGAGACTCTGGGGGAAGCTCTTGGGAGTGGGGGGGCATCCTTCCCATCTGGAAGGGCCCTCGATTGGGTGGAAGCCAAGCTGTAGGCCTTGGGCTTTCTTTTCTCCCCGGGATCGTTCTGCAACGCCAGACCATGCCGTGAACGTTAGCGGGCCACCCCACTCGCCAGCCCTTCAAACCGCACCTCAGGGAATTTAGCCGAGAGGGCAGCGGTGACCAGGGACTGGCCATGGCTGGGAGTGGATATACGGACCTACGAGAGAAACTCAAATCGATGATGCCTTACCGGGACAGCTACAAGAGCAGCAGCAGAAGCAAGAGCAGGCGGGATCCTGCTGAGGCCCCCTATGGAGCTGGGGGGGGAGCTCCCGAACGCAAGCGCAAGCACCACGACTCCGACTCCGAGCCCACCGACTCCGAGGAACCCTCACGGGAGGAGGAAGAGGAAGAGGAGGCCCGGAAGGTCAAAAGCGGCATCCGGCAGCTGCGCTTGTTCAGCCCCGAGGAATGCGTCAAAATTGAAGGGCGCATTGATGATGTGGTCTCCCGGGCCGAGAAGGGCCTCTATAAAGAGCACACGGTGGATAGGGCCCCACTCCGGAATAAGTACTTCTTTGGGGAGGGCTACACCTATGGGTCTCAGTTGCAAAGGCGAGGCCCCGGCCAGGAGCGGCTGTACCCACGGGGGCAAGTGGATAGCATTCCTGAGTGGGTTCACGACCTTGTCATCCGTAAGCTGGTGGAGCACCGGGTCATCCCCGAGGGCTTTGTGAACAGTGCGGTGATCAACGACTACCAGCCGGGGGGCTGCATCGTCTCCCACGTGGACCCCATCCACATCTTCGAGAGGCCAATTGTGTCGGTGTCCTTCTTCAGTGACTCAGCACTTTGCTTCGGCTGCAAGTTCCAGTTCAAGCCCATCAGGGTCTCCGAGCCGGTCTTCTTCCTGCCCGTGCGAAGGGGGAGTGTCACTGTACTCAGGTAAGGAGAGGTCGCCCAGGAGGCCCCCCTGAGCTTGTACTCTGGACTCCCGGCCCGGGGACTTGGCTTGCTGTGTTTGCAGTGCTCGAGGTTGTCCGAGCCCTTTTCATCTTTATAAGAGCCATGTTTCCTCTCTGCGGTCGGGGGAGGGGCTGCCATGTTGGCTGTAGAGATTCCTTGATGGGCCGCGAAGGACTGGGTTGGTTCGGTCTGCCTTGATGTAAGCGGTTCTCGTTTATGGAAAGGCTGGTTTTCAAGCTGTCTTCTGGGAACTTCCAGAGTCTTCTAAGTGAGGCTTAGTTCGCAAGCTCTGTAGCGATGAACAAGCATCGCTTTTAGTCCTCTCACTAATATGCCGTTGGGCGCACAGAAGTCGTTTCACAGCACAGACCCAGGTTTGTGTAAGCTAAGACTAAAGCCTGGTTGATGAGATGAACTAAGTGTGCCATTTAGATTGGCAGACTTGGTGTGGAGTGACTTCGCAGAGAGCAGGCAGAGAGAACTGTAGAAGCCGGAAAGAAGCTTCCCATGAGCAGCATACGTGCCATAACAGTGGAATGTAGTTCATTTTAAGATAAGTGCAGAGCTGTGTGTTCAGAAGAACAATAGTTAGTGCCTTCTGCGTTAGAAGAAAGAGCAGTGCGGGGAGAAAACCCCAGAAGATCATCCTGTAGACATCAGGAATCAAGGCAGAAGAAGGGACATTCTTGCCTGCTTCACACACCCTCTGCAAAGGGTTGTGTGCATTCGCACCTCTGCCGGAAATGTTTTGGCTGCCAGGGTGCCCCATCCAGCTGAATCCGAGCCTAATGACTTGTTTGCATTCAGAATGCAAATTGGAGGACTACATGACTGTGATCAGCTCCCTACGGCAGCATTTTTAAAAGCAAAACACAACCTCTGCAGTGCACAGTAAGGCAACGGCTGCCATAATTGGAAGCAAATGAAGGCTGGCAGGCTAGGCCTGAGGGTCTGTTCCGAGTCAGCAGTTAACCTCTGACTTTGACCCGTTGGAAGGGCAGGGTGAGGACTTGCCCACCATGCTCATCAATGGGGGCCGGGAGTTGTCCATTCCTATCGGGTGGATTTTGCAGAAGCGCTTAGCTCTCTAAAACACAGCTTCTTCCTTTTTTTCTGGAGGAGTGTGTGATCATTCAGCCATCCTATCCAGAGCAGTTTCTGCTAAAGCTGTAAAGCTGCAACTGGAACTTGGCAACCATTGGCTCTTATTTTTTTCC
Source organism: Azemiops feae (assembly GCA_023970755.1). NCBI lineage: Eukaryota > Metazoa > Chordata > Lepidosauria > Squamata > Viperidae > Azemiops > Azemiops feae. The sequence continues at coordinate 192,429 of JALGBA010000543.1, forward strand.
TGTACCTCCCACCACTTTTAAGGTCTGGTTCTGTAAAACCGAGGAGCGATGAGACGATCCTGGATAATAAAGAGATAGTATTGCCTGTGACGATTAGCGCCGCCTCGTGAAGATGCTGCTGCTTCTTCACCAGCGCTATGTGTGAAAGAGTACAAAATGCTGGGTCAGGACAAACTCGTGACAAACTGTATTTATAGGCTTGTAAGCCAGAACCAGTTTTCTGCCAGGATGAGTCAAGCCTCCCTAATGGTTTTGTGTTGCCATGGTAAATGGAGGGCAACCAATATTTTGGGGGGTCTGAGGAGTGAAAATTTCTCACCCTTGGAAGTGGTCCTTGAGGGGTAAGGTGATCCCCTGCTTGCCTTGGTAAGCTGATCTCCACACAGTCTGGGAGGAAAATCTCTCCGTAGCATAAGCACGGTCTTGCACAACAGCCCAGGTGCATTAATAATGAAGCAAAAACCAAGTGTTATTTCCAGGGTGTCTTGCACACATTAACTAAAGTTCCTGCAGGAAACAAAGTAGCCTCAACTGTCAGGAAGAAGCCAAAGCAGCAGCCGCATAGAAAAATTAACTGTAGCAAAGGAGTTTTAGGCAGGGTAATAGCTGGGAATACCTACATAGCTTATTTGCACAAGTAGCAAAAAAAGTATTCTTGTTTAGCTGGCCAATTTGCAGTTGGTAATTGAACTTTCTAGAAGGAAGTTTCTAATTCACCTGTTTATATCTGCATGGCACAGCCAACATCCCCCCCAAATACCAGGGGGATTCTTACCGGCACAGATAGCTGAGCAAGTGTTATTTTCACAGCCTTTGCATTCTATCTAGGAGTTGCTTCTGTGGGATGGCAGGTGTGTCTGTATTTGGACCTTTTTGTGATTAATTTTGGCTGGGAAACCCTGTAGCTCTGGCCCTTCTGTTTCCTGTGTCAAGCTGGGCCTTATTTATGAGAAGATGGGTGCTTGTTTTTGCCAGTTTCAGAAGCCCATCTGTGTTTCTGATTGCCCAAATTGGGAGAAAAAAAGGGTTCTAGCCAAACTGGGGGAGACCTCTGGTGAGCAGATTTATAAAATCACCTGTATGGAGAGGCTGTTTGACTATTCAAGATAACCTTTGTTTCCTCTGCCAGTTTTCCAAGGCAACCGGTAGGAGCAGAAACCTTGTATGGTTACAATAGGGCCAAGGGCACCGTGCAGTGCCTTGACATTCATTTCCTGGCAGGCTGGTTTCCAAGGTAAGGGGCAGACATCTATCCACTAAATGCCCTTTAAACAAGGAATTTGCTTCAGTCTGCGGGCAGTAGCTGCATCGTTCTCATGCAGTCCCTTAAAGGCCTCCTGCCTTTAAAGTTGGAGGTTTTGCTGGCTCAATAAGGGGAGCGCTTCCATTTCTTCCAGGTTTTCTTGAAGCTACCAGAGGGGTCTTCAAATTCAGCCAGTGAGCCGGATCTGAACCTTCGGCCAAAGAAGTAGCAGCTTCTGAATGCAGCTGCCTTGAGGAGCTGTAGAGAGGAGGATAGGTAGGCAGGGACAGGTTCTTAATCCTGTTTTAAGGAGAGGCTTCCTGGCAAGGTGGCATTCGTCAGAAATTACGAGAAGCCGTCTGTATTCTTTTTACATAACTTCCAGTGGAGTATTGATTTCCACTGGGTTCCCACAGTTTCTAGTATTCAGTACCGCAGCTTCTTCAAACCCGTCTCCTGGTTCTTCGGCGTGCGACTTCTAGGCTCTGCTTTCTAATATTTACAGTTGCGAGCTCGTTCCTGCGCTTGTGTGGCTTGCCGTAGGAGAGGACAAGGGTTCCACAACGACACATAGCCTTTGCAACTGATCAACCAAGTTGGAATGTTTTCTTTCTCTTAATAGGTAGCCAAGCATTTTTGCATTAAGGACAAATTAGAACAGTTCAGTTTCTATCCGGTTCTGGACAAAGCTTGATTGTGGACCTGGTGAAATTATTGAGAACATCACCATATGGTGACACTGTTAGAATAGCTGAGATCATTCATACTGGAAGACAATGTATTTGACATGTGTTTCCACTGCAGGCCAAAGTTGGATTAATAGCCATGACGGTTCCGGGGGATCTTAGTAACAAAACTAGAGTCTTAACCATACTGCCCTTAACTACAGCTTTATAGCGTGTTTTTTTTTTTTTTTTCGTTCAGTCATATCCAGTTCTCAGAAACCGACTGGACAAGTCCCTGCAGTTTTCCTGGCAAGATTTTTCAGAAATGGTTTGCATTTCCTTCCTAGACCTGGGAGAAGTGACTAGCCCAGAGTGATTCAGCTGCTTCATACCCAAGGCAGGACTAGAACTCAGGTCTCCCTGATTTCTGGCCTGATGCCTTAACCACTACTCCCAACTGGCTCTCATAGAGAAGCTACCAGGCTGCAAATAAAACATTCTCTGTAGGAGTTAATCTGAGACCCTTTGAGTGTCTTTCCGCCCAAGCCATAGCAGGTTATAAGAGAGAAGATACCCCCCCCCCTCATATTGTCATTTCTGTCCTCGTCTTCTTTCGGCCCAGTCTTTCAATTTGTGCTCACCTGTTTTGCCTCAAATTGGTTTCATTCTGTTTTTACTTTACACATTAGTGTTGCTTAAAAAACATACTGAGATACCCACCCTTGGTATTTTCTTGCATTTAGGTATGCCAGACATAGCGTACCAGTTAGTGCCAGTTAGTACTGGCCAGTTAGCTTTCAAAGCAAGAATTGCAGTTTCATCTTGAAACTTTTTCTCAGGATTGGTGTTGGTCCTGGCAAAACTTTTAGTGCATTTCTTTAAGATTTTGGTAGCTGGTTAAAGAATACCAGTGAGTTTATGTTAGATGACCTGTCTTAGCCCCTTGAAATGCTGAGAGCCTGGCTTTTAGATCACAGATACTAGATTGCCCTAGCTGTGTACAGCCAACTATTCCTGAGTTTGTCAAACTGACTGAGTGCGGAAGTGTGTTATTTTTTCACAGAAAGATCTGGCACTGGTATCTAGCAAAGGTAGACTTTTCTATCTTGGGTGGTGCATTAGAGTCTTGATGATGCTGTGATGCAAATCCAGCCTGCCAAGGCATTTCAAAGGCACCTGGTTTTTTGAACTGCTGTCCCAATACCGCTATGGGAGCTGTTGCGTTCTGTGGTCTTCCATCTCCTCCTCTGTCGCATTGTCAGAATAGATGTTTATCTGACCTTTTGTCAGAAAGGGACTAGAGTGGAACATCAGGATATAAATCAGATATCTTTATTACAGTCTTTGACCAACCTAGGATAACAGGATATTGACAGAGGCTAGGAAAATTCAAAGCAATTTGATTGGAGACTTGGAGCACGCAAGAGACCCCACTTGTGGTGGGCCGATATTTGTGGCTTAGAGTGAGGGTTTGGGGGAGGCAAGGGAGTGCTCTAAGTAGCATGGAAAATGGGGGAGCCCCTTGGGCTACAGAGCCCCAGGCAATAACTTTTTCCTTGGCAAGGCCTGCCCAGTCGTTGTTTGAAAGAGGCAGAGCGTTTAGCAACCCTTCCGGGAGCAGCCGGGGTCCTAGACCGGCCGAGAAGATGCCCAAAGTAAACTCATTTGCTCTAAAATCCCTTTTGGTGTGTTTTTGTTTCACACAGTGGCTACGCAGCTGACGAAATTACACACTGCATTCGACCACAGGATATCAAGGAGAGGAGAGCCGTGATCATCCTTCGGAAGTGAGTGGCGGAATCTCTTCCAAGAGAGAGCTGTTTTCCTGCTTGTCTAAAAAACAAAAAAAACCCGCCACTTTTACTGGTTTCTGATGCCACCTTTGAGTTGGTACAGTTGATGCTGACTCGTCCATGTGCGTTCTGTCCTTCTGCTCTTGAGGTGTTGCCTTTATTTAACGGGGGGACTTCTTGGTCCTTTCTGTAGTAGCAACTGATGAATCGCCAAACCGTGAGAAATTGGGGTTGGGGAGGCGAAGAAAGGAGCTTCTTCGCCCACAGATGTCTTGCCTTATTTTTTAAGAACTTGAAACTGGGGAGGTTGGAAGTGGGCTTGATCAGTGCTTCTCAGTCTTGGCAACTTTAAGCTGTGTGGACTTCAACTGCCGGAATTTCCCAGCTAGTACACACCATCTCTTTTGCAGGTCTTAGTTGAGTTCGAAAACTTTCATGCTTCAGCCGTTTTACACACAAGGAAAACTCGAGTTAAACTCAACCTTGTGGTTCGACTAGGCGCAGGGGTGGGCAACCATGGCTCTTTTATGACTGGTGGACTTCAACTCCCAGAATTCCTGAGCCAGCCACGCTGAGGGGAAAGGGAGAGGTTTCCAAGCTGAGCCATGCTGGCTCAGGGATTCTGGGAGTTGAAGTCCACAAGTCATAAAAGAGCCAAGGTTGCCTACCTCTGGTCACTAGGGCATCACGCTGTCACCATGAAAGTGTCGATAGCCAGATGCAGCTATCCCAGGATATATGCATCTCGCTATCTTAAGTCTTCTGCAGGCTGGAAACGGATTAATTACTGCGGTAGTCCAGAGGGAAGCTGTGGTGTCATCTTATTTCCGTTAATCTTTGAGATTAGTGTCTCTGGTAATTTGTATCGGGAAAGCTGCTAGAAAAGAGCACGGAGGCTTTGAGACTTGCACAGTAATAATTACCTTGCAAGTTTACACCTCGCCATTATGCTCCTGTAAGCGCTTGAGGTTGCAACAACAAAACCTGGAACATAAACTAAAATGATATATCCGAAGCTAAAAAGCCTGTTATGGAAGAGGGGCATTCCAGGATCTGAGAGCTCCCGATACAGCTCGACTTACAACCACAATCGGGCCCAAAATTTATGTTGCTAACTGAGAAACTTGTGAGTTTTGCCCCATTTTACAACCTTCCCTGCTACCGTTGTTAAGTGCATCACTGCAGTTGATTAGTACCATGGTTGTTAAGTGACTCTGGCTTTCCCCCTTGACTGCTTGTCAGAAGGTCACAAAAGGGGTCACGTGACCCCGGGACTCTGCAACGGTCATAAGTGTGAAAAATGGTCATAAGTCACGTTTTTGGCGCCATTTTAACTTCGAACGGTCACTAAATGAACTGTTGGGGACTGCCTGTGTTGCACGCTGCAGCCAGGTCAATTTCTAAAGGGCCTCATTTGTTGATCTCAAATACCTGGACGGGTTCCTGGGGAGAGAGGCGGCCCTTTATTGCTTTAGAACTTCCACACCAGCCTCTGGAGTTGTGCGTGTGAAGCCTCCAGCTGCCAGCATAGCTCTTCCGGTGCCATCACGCTCTCCCTGCTCCCTGGAACTTCTGCCGGTCAGCCGCTGGCCCTGCACTCATCCAGCAGTGCCGTGCCAAGGTTTTTGCACACGTCGCAGTCCTGGAGAGCCGGCCTTTGCCAAGAGAGGGTCTGGCGCTTGTTTGGCTGGAGTGGAAATTCCCTTAAGCTGCCTGGTTACCGGTGCGGCTATAAACACTTCAGGGCAGCTGAAGTGGGGGGTGGGGGGCGGGGGGGGATCTTCTTGTAGGCCAGGAAAGCAGTTGATGAATTTGCAGCAGAAGAAACAAACCGGCAACAAAAAAATGTGCTTAGTTTATAGGGTAAACACAGACCAAAAACGCTTCAGCGCAGCCCGTTTCTCGTGGCTTTCGTGAACGATTGTGAGAACTTTCCACTCCTCTTGTTTTGAGGCAGATTCGACTGGGGAGCCTATTTGAATGTTAGGCTTGGTACGGGAAGATCAAAGGGTCATCTCAGTTTATTGCCATTGGCCACGATTGCTCTTTTTGTGGCTTCTGAGGTTTCATCCCTTTGAAATGATTAGCAACCGAGGAGGGGATAAATCCAGTGGACGTGCAGGGGGTGCCCATGGCGTACTTCAGCCCCCCAAATCCTTCAGGGCTGCTCGGACAGTGGGTGTCCTGTCCCCGAGCACTTGGCCCTCAGAACAGACCGTGTGGGCGCCAGGTGTTTTGTGTGATGAGTCGCACCTGGTAACCGATGCTGTTGTGCTGTCTAATCCTTCCAGGACCAGAGTAGACGCCCCCCGGCTGGAGACCCGGTCGCTGAGTAGCTCTGTCTTGGTCCCCGGCTACGCTTCGGACCGCCTGTCGGGGAGCAATCGGGACCCCATCCTGAAGCCAAAGAGGTCCCACCGCAAAGCAGACCCCGATGCAGCCCACCGGTAAGAGGCTCCACCTGAGGCAGGCTGGCGTGGGGGGGAGGGCGAGACTGTGGTCGGGGGGGATCTCTGCCTCGCCAAGCAGTCCACAGACGGGGGTCTCTTTGCTTCCCGCAGACCTCGAATTTTAGAGATGGATAAAGAGGAGAACCGGCGCTCGGTCCTCTTGCCGAAACACCGGAGGCGGAGTCACTTCAGCTCTGAGAACTATTGGCGAAAGTCTTACGAGTACACAGACGACTTTGAGGAAGAGGAGGAGGAGGAGGAGGAGGACGAGGGGAGTCCAACGCGGAAAGTGAAAATGAGGCGGCATTGAGGAATCCTTGTACACACACACATCCTCTTTCCCCAGTCTTAGAGGTGATGAGACTGGCCTTCAGGCTGTGAAATTGGATCTTTTCCCTCTCCTCTTGACCCTCCTCTCTTCGTTATCTCTCATTTAGCTTCAAGGTTATATTGCCCCTTCTCTCCCTGTTTTATCTTGAAAAAGAGCTGGAACAAATCTGGCTTCCTTCCTTTCCTTCCTTCCTTCCTCCCCTCCCCTCCCCTCCCTCAGCATCTACGCTGACTAGGATGTATGTGGTACTGCCTGCCCGCTTTCTCAGGGCAAGTGGCCATGCCTCATAACAGAGGCAGCTTTTTTTAAAAAAGAGGAAAACAAATAAAGCTCCGTGGTTCCATCGGGCGTTGGGCTGGAGCAGATTCTGAAGATGCCAAAAAGCGATGCGTTTTGAGTACGCCGAGGGGTGGCAGAATGCCCTCTGCTCCTAAGCTGCTGCTGCTGCTTCCGAAGGCTCCCCACGCAGCCTTTTCACACCGCCACGGACACGGCAATGCCTCTCTTGCTCCGTCTTGCACCAAAGGGCTCCCAATGCTGACTCTTGCGAGAGTTTTTCTCCCGCGGTGTTGAAAAAGCTGCTTTCCTCCAGCAACTGGAAGTCCCGGCCTCGCCAGCTCCTCTCGACAACACCGGACGGCAAAGCGTATAGGACATGTTGCACTTTAGTGTCAGGGTTTATTCCCCCACCCCTCCAACCCCCTGCCTGCCCCCCCCTCCCCCCTGTTTTTGTGTGTCCTGTTTGATGCCATAACATTTCCCCCGTGTCCCCTCCTTGCTTGGGCTAGCAAGCACCCGTCTTTTCCTGCGCTGCTGCTGCTGTTAAGAGTTTCGTCTGTTTTCTTTCTGTGAAGGAGGCTCAGCAGTCCCACCTCGGGGCTGCTGCTGGAGGGCTCTGTAAGGGGGGGGGGCGCTGGGCCAGAAACCCCAGGGTCTGCTGAAGTCTTCACACTGACAGCACGGGAGGCAGGCAACGTGGGGGCTGCGATGCCAGCCTGGGAGAGAGGAGGGGCTGCTGTGCAGAAGGATGCTCCGGAGACCTTTTCTTTGTGCACTGAGCCTAGGAGAACGATCTATTGAGTTGGGGGGGGGTTGTCTCTTCCCTGCCCTCACGCCCATATTTTAGCAAAGAATTTTATTCATATTGGCTGTTGTTTCCGATGCCTGAAGGTCAACCTTAGGCTGCCCTCGGCCCTTAAAGCCAGGTGGTCAGGTATTACAAAGCGTGGACATTTCGGAGGCAGGGAGGCTGTTGGGGGAGCCATTCTCGGCTCTTGGCCCTATTAAGCCAGGGGTGTCCAATCTTACCCAGTTTAAGACTTGTGCATCTGTGAAGCAGAACACCTAACGGTGTTTGGAGTTTTGACTAAACCAAGATGGGCAGTTTGGCCTTGCGGTGTTTTGAACCTCCCATGGGGGCTTCAACGAAAGTGGCCGTTGTGTATCTTTGTCCAGCAGGGAATCCCAGGGCCTTGAGCAAAAGCGAAATCTCTCCTGAGTTTTTCCTTCCACGCTGGGGATGGCTTGCTTGGTGACTGCACCTGTGTCCCGTTTTTAGTTTTTAATGTTTGGCTGGAGGGTTTCTCACAGCCAGGGCAAGGTCAGCTGGTGCCAGCCTTTGCTGAGAAAGCAGAAGGAGCCTGTTAGCTAGCCTGCTGCTTTATTTTTATTCGATTTTATTTTATTTCTTTCTGCCTCCCCCTGAAGCCTTTCCTGCCAGGAGGGAAAGAAAATGCGTAGGCTGCTTTTCCAAGCATCTGGGGGGCCGTGATAGATCCGTGGCCTTATCTGGTTCTTGCACCTGTTTCTGTGCTGGTTGCATCTCTCCGGGATCTCCACTAACACCGGAGTGTCTGCATCCCCCAAGGCTTGATATTCTTGGAACAGCATGCAGAGAGTTGAACAGGAGGGGGTCTCTGCAAATGCTCTTTCCTGTCCCTATAGATCTCCCCCCCCCTTTTGTTGGTGGACTTGGTTGTATGAGGCAGGCTGATGGTTTAAGGCAGGGGTAGGCAACCTTGGCTCTTTTATGGCTCGTGGACTTCAACTCCCAGAATTCCTGAGCCAGCCATGCTGAGGGGAAAGGGAGGGGTTTCCAAGCTGAGCCATGCTGGCTCAGGAATTCTGGGAGTTCAAGTCCACGAGCCATAAAAGAGCCAAGGTTGCCTACCCCTGGTTTAAGGGAACACTCCATTGTGTGAGTTGGAAGACCTTCGAAGGAGAACCGAAATCCTTGCTTCAGTACTGTTAGTGTAAGGTTTAAGGGGCCTCCCCTGCAAAGGGTCCTGCTTAGTCTATCAGTCAGACCCAAACTGTTCTGAAACCTGCAATTGGCACATCTGGGGTCTCTCTTCCAGCAGATGATGAGCTGGCTCAGCTTTTCCCAGGGGTGCTGAAGAACCTGCATCAGGAGGCAAGCCTTTTTATTTGCTTTAAAATGCACCTGGGTTTTCTCGCACCACCCATTTCCTTCCAAGCACACACTTTAAAATAACGTTCTGGCTGACTTTTTTGTGTTTTTTAAATAAAAAAAAAAAATCTAATTGTTTTGTTACAAATAAAATAAGTGGCAATATTTTTTTCGGTAATTTTTCATAGGAAAAAGTGTGATTTGTAAACAAATTGTACAGTTCTGAAGTTTGGGATACATAAAATAACTGTACTGAGTGGCACGCTGTAAATGGGGTGGGGGGGAGAGATTATTTTCCGTACAGTGTATATGGGGAGAAATCTTTTAATTCGGGTTGATTTAGGAAGAAATATAGTTCCCTGTCAAGGGTTTGAATTTTTTTTTTCTTGTATAGAATGCTGCATTTAACTAAATAAAAGCTGAAAGCACCACTTGATTGAGTTCGGGGTTTGGATCAGTGTTTTTTTCCCTTTAAACTTTGTGCAGTGCTAGTTTATTATGCCTTGTTTATGCCTTGAAAGTTTTAGATGTGTTTCCTATTATTAACCATAACCCTTAATTACAATAGTAAAAAGTAATACAAACTGAGAAAAGGAGACTGGAAAGAAAGAATGGAAAGTGGAAAACAGAATATGATAAAGGAAAAGAAATATATATAAGGAAGTGACTTCCAACCTTCATCACAAGAAGTATAAACAAATTTAATAACTCTTTACCTCCTGTAAGGTTAAACGGATATCTCTTCATCCCATATCCTGTCCCTCATCTACAAGTGAATCTGTAAAACAAGTTTTCAGTCCTGGAGCCAGCAAAAAGTCCATAAAGGGTTTCCAAAACATTATGCAAAAAATGTTTTCTTTTAATCTTGATCAAGTAAGCCAACTTTATACTCCTTCCTTTTACTTCTAACAGTTCTCATTCTTTAATCCAATCAAATATTCTTCTAGGACTTGATTTCTCTTTTTTGTCTTGGAGAAGCATAGATCTCCTCAAGGTTTATAACAAGCCTCTTTGTAGATCCGACTAGAGCAGGGGTAGGCCACCTTGGCTCTTTTATGACTCGTGGACCTCAACTCCCCTGGCTCAGGAATTCTGGGGGTTGAAGTCCACGAGTCATAAAAGAGCCAAGGTTGCCTACCCCTGGACTAGAGGAACATTTTCCGGGTCATCCTCTTGGCTTATCGTTTGTATTCCCCCTTTTAAGATTTAAAACTTCAGCCAGTTTCCTTATATATCTAGTAAAGTGTCTTCTTCTGAATCCTTCTCTTGGCCTGCCATTTGAAGTTTCGCTTTCGGTAATTTCTCTTGCCACGTCGAATAAAAATTTCCTAGCCCTCCTGATTTTGCAACGAGCACCAAAGCAGTTTCTCTTTCTTGAAATCTGGAGCCGAACGGCCCAGCCGTCTTGGGTTTCTGCATTATTCTCTTAACCCACAAGGTGGTGCAGGATGCCACGCGAAAGGCTGGAAAGGAAGCCACGAGTGCGACTCTGCAACCATTATTGGTGCAGATCAAGGAGAGAAGAAACTTAGGGGCATTTTGGCTTTGCACACCCAGCTCTTCACTTACACATGAAACGTGTAAGGGAAAGCAAATGCTTTTTCTCCAATAGTGCCAGACTCTTGGGAGGGGGGGGGTGGAAATCTGGCATCCCACAGTGGCTGAACCAAACAACTGAACAGGGAGCAGATGAGTGTCTTGCCCCTGTGACTAATACAATTCATTCTGCAGGAAAAGTGAAGCCAATGCTATATTTAACTTGCCAAGGAAAGTTTATTTATATAACTATTTCTTTTTTTTATGCCTTTGGCCCCCAAACAGATGTCCTTTTTATCTTTTATCTTTCTTTGGTGAGAGTACAGTATACCAATATTTCACAAGCCAGTCCCTTCGATGGTGCTGGCAACCTCTTAGAAATCATAAAAAAAAAACCAGTTTGAAATTTTAATCTGGGCAGGCATAGCCTGTCCTTAAATTCACGGAGTGCCAGTTTACTGCCTCCGTTCACCCCTTCCTGGCAGATTATCTGGAAAAAAGGCATCTCGCTCATGCAGGTGCCCTTCCCCACCTGGTCCCTGGTCTTCTGCCAATGTGACCTCTCTCCAAATTGAGTCTTGAAGGTGTCTGGCTATTAGGGCTGAGGTGGGTCTCCTTGGAGTAAGGCCACATGTGAATGGAGGGGAGCTGTTCTTTTCAACGGGAGGCCCACTACTTTTCTCAGGCTGGCCCCCCTCTCCCCATTTTGCCCTGCTTACGCCAGGCACCCGGGCCCTAGGAAATCTTTGCCATCCAAACCAGAGGAGCACAGAGGGGCGATTGTCACCCAGCGTCTCCCAGCTGCAGAGGAACAAAAGTCGCTTTGACACGTGCAGCTGAAGCTACTGAGGCAAGCCCCCTCAGCGCAGTATCGCTGGGCGGGAGTTTGCCCCCTATGTAAGGGTCCATCTCCCACTGTATCCCTGCAGCCACCACTTCTGAAGCACAATAAGCCTGCGGTCCCTAGTTCTAGTCCAGGGGTGTCCAACCTTGTCAGCTTTAAGACCTGTGGACGTTCAAAGTTACAACCGCACTCAAAGAGTGACTTATGGCCGGTCCTCGTACTTACAACCGTCGCAGCATCCTCACCCACACGTGGTCAGAATTCGGGCGCTTGGCAACAGGTCTGGATTTGCAACATTTGTGGCATCCAGGGGTCATCTATCATCATTTGTGAGTCTTTTCCCAATTAAGCACAACTGCTGCTCACCAATATCCTCTCTAGTGCTGTTCTCTTTCTTTCTAGCTTGTTAACCTCCTGGGGCTCCTCTCTAGAAACGGCTACCCTGAGGTAGACTGCTCAGGGACAGGGAGGCTTCATTCCAGTGCATCAGCTAGCCTTCTATCTCAAGAGGCCTGCAAATTTGCAGCTGGATTCTCTGCTTTGTGCCAGGAGTCTCAGCTGGGGTCCTTGATGCCTTGATGTGGTCCTAGCAGCCGCCGCCCTGTTTTCTCCCGCCACCCCCTCGCCCCAATCTCATCCTCAGTCACAAGCTATCAGCACCAGCCCTTCACGGCAGGTCACTGTCCTCATGACACACACACTCTGGGCCGTTTGCTCCCCTCCGCGGTGACTTCAATGCGGTGTTGACATCCTCCTAACTGTTGACAAAGAACCGCATGGCGTTGAATCACATGCAAGAGGCTTGTTTTGTACCCAGAACTGCACATCTGGGTGGGAGGTGGGTTCAAGAAAGAAAAATAGTTGGAGTAAGCAAACGTTGGCCAGGGAGAAAAGACAAACCTGGGTAACCAGGAGCTGGAAGCAGACCCAGGCCAGGTGGCAATCTGCCGGTGCTGCAATAGTGTGAAAATCTGGAAGGATGCAGGCTTGCTTGGACATCTGTGGCATCTTCTCTGCCTTTTAAATGCACTATTTTAGGGGTGCAGATTGTTGGCTGCTCGTTCCACCTTTGCCTGACACACACACACCCCAGCAAAGTGGGTTGCATCATTGAGCGAGAAGGGCCAAAGACGGACACACAAACAAACACAACCAGCTTTAAAAACTCCTGCGCTTTCTCCTTCCTTGCCTCGCATCCCCGGTGATCCCCTCCATCTTTCCCCGAGGCTTTGCACACTCCAGACGAGGGTTCCAAGATGGCCTTGTCTGGTTGCGCAACAGGCAGCCGTCTGGATCTCCAGCTGAAGCATGTTGTTGTTGTCGTCGTCGTCAAACTGGTTGCCTGTAAATCTGGCCGGGTGAATGAATCATCCCTTCCCCAGCTCGTTAGCTGCTCGGTTAATTGCAAACAGCCCTTGTTTTTGATGGGGCTTGGGGAGGGGGATTCGGAAGAGATCCCAGGGAAGAGGGAGCCTTATTTGAGGAGTGGACAACTATGTCAACTTTAGGACCAGCATGGCTGGCTCAGGAATTCTGGGAGTTGAAGTCCACAGGTTGTACCGTTGACATTGTTGCTCAACCCTGCCTTATATAGTATCCCAGATCCCCGGTTTCCCCTGTTAAAATCCTCGGTCTTTGGGTGCAAAAGGGAAGCCCAAGACCAGAACAACAAACCACACCCCACAGCACAAAACCACATAGCCACCTCTTCCTTTTCCAGACTGTCAAATAAAACCAAGCTGGCTTATCTTAAATATCAAATAAACAGCCCAACTCATGTCCTTGGCGAGGCCTCCTTAACCCGGATGGGACAGAAGGTAACGACTTTAGTATCCAGATTTTGTGTGTGTGTGTTTGTTTGTTTGTTTCCAGGCACCATACACACACACACACACACACAGCTGCCCATTAACGAATCCACAACTTGCCAAGCCATTCTTTGACCACAGTTTATTGAACCCAGCACAGTTGGCAGGATTCACACATCCTGCTAAGCCTGAAGTAAACCTGGTTGGAAGTTCAGGGTGTTGTGTGAACCCAGCCCTAAAGGTGGGATGGTTTACTTGGGCTGCTGCAGAAATCAAAGAAGACAAATGATAGTTTGGTGTTTGATGCTTCCTACTTATTTCATAGAGCCGGTTTGCAGCCAGCTTGTCTCTCTGCACGTGTGAAAGAGTCCTCCCTAGTTTACGAGCAATCACAGCCGTCGTAGGAAGCCAAGACCCTCTCCTGTTCTGGACCTTTGACTACAGTAACTTCTACTGCTCACAAAGTGAACCCCAGAAAGAGCATCCCTTTTATTCCTAAGCCTCCCCTGTAATTTACTAGACTTACAAAGAGATGGTTTACACCAGGTGTAAATGTGGCCTGTTGGGAAGCACCAGATGCTCCTTTGTCTGCAAAGGCAAATGTTCCTAATTATACTTTCTCCACTGCAAGGCAATTTAAATTCCTTCCCTTGGAAGGGTGGTGCTGAGGTCCTAGAGGAGGAAGCCACAGCAATGTTGGGAAAAGCAGAGAAGCATCCTGGGTTTAGTGAATCCAGGATGGAAGGTGGCCAGTAGAAGAGGCTGAAAGAATGTGGAAATATGTTGGGAACAACAAGAAGAAATCTGGTTCGACAGATGTGCAACGTGACAGCATCTGGAAAGTGGTGGCAGATCAGATGAACCTTAACAGGAGTTTTGAAACCTGAGTAGCGGGTATATTTGCAAATGACCCAATATTCCAGCATTTCACAAATAGATTGTGTGATGTGCTCATCATATATTCTGGGCCTTATCGAGCTTGGCCAAAGTCTGAAGCCGTGATGGCCACTTGGAAAACTGGTCCTCTAATTTGTTATTTATATATTTCATATTTCTAAATGACCCATCTCCCTCAAAGAGGGGCTCTTTAAATTAGGCACTCCTATGCCTAATTCCTCCATGTTTGCTCCTTTTCAGAGCCTTAAAAGCACAAAGAAGCAGATGCTTAATAAAACCTGCCGCTGGTAATCAGAAAGAAAAAGATAAAAGGATCATCGGTGTTTGCAATCACAGATCACATGGGAAGGAAACGAAATGCCTACAGGTTTTGTGGGGAAAGAAAATCAGCCGGTGCCAAGGCGTGGGGGATTAATCAAAGGAAATTGCCCCCGGATGAACCTGTTTTCCACTTGTGGCCGAGATCCTTTAAAGGTAAACTCTGGTTTGAAGGAAAACTGGCTTGCCCAGCCAAAAAATGAATCCAGCTAGTTAAATGAAGACAACTATGGACAGCTGCCAATTCATTACGCTGATCTGTTTCCTCTGGAAAGCTAAAGCAGAATTTTTCTGCCATCCATGTTGGCTAATCCAACGTGAAACCTGGCCAGCCAGGAACGGCCAATGCCCTCCTCCTCCTCCTTTTTCACCCTCTAGAAACAGACTGGATCAGGACCAGTTTAACCCTCGGGCCCGTAAACATCCACGTGTTGGAATAAACGAGGTTGAATCCTGCGGATTTCATTCTGGCTGGGTGTTTTTTCGAATGCTTCTCCAGTGAGCAAAACGCCACTCCGACTTGCTCGGTTGACGGAAGACCTGCACTGTGGGGCCGGAACGAAACCAGCCCATATTATGACTAAGTGCTCTGTGGGAATCGGAGGACGGAGGCTGCAGCCGTGTTTGAGATGCTGTTGGAAGGCCCGGTACATTCTTTCGCTCCCACAGAAAAGCATTTTGATTTTTGCCACATTCCTTTTTTCTTACAGCGGGATGATGCTCGCAGTACTTGTAAATAGGCGCTGGGATCTTCAGCTGGGAGGGAGGAAGGGGGGGATTACTGGCTGGGAAATAAAAAGGGACTTCAGAACAGCAATGTTTCTCAACTTTAAGATAGGTGGAATGCAAATCCCAGAATTCCCCAGCCAGCCATGCATGGGGAATTCTGGGAGTTGAAGTCCACCCTTCTTAAAGTTGCCAAGGTTGGGAAACTCTGTACTAGAGCTTTAATATCCGGAGTGGAGTTACCCCCAAAAGAAATGTATGTCCCATCTTTCACTTAACACACACACAAACGTTTGCTCTCCCTGGTCCCTTCCAGCCTGGGGGTTCTGTGTTCCAAAGGACTTGCCTGGCTGAGGAATTCTGGGAGTCGAAGTCCACAAGTCATAAAAGGGCCAAGTGTGAAGACCCCTGGTCTAGCATGATGTTCCCTAGTTGGGGCCATGAAACGTCTGCAAGGCAACCCCCAAGCCCAGAGAGCACCAAGGACCCCACAATCCCCCTCCTCCTCCTCTTCTACTCTGCAAACCCCCCGTCCCTTCTAGCACTGATGATGTTCCCTAGTTGGGTCACGAAACGTCTGCAAGCAAACCCCTCCCAAATCGAGAGAGCATCAAGGGGCCCTCAGTTCAACCCGGCGCTACAAAGATTCTCCTTGAAAGACTACATTTCCCGGCAGGCGGCGGGAGGCAGCGCAAGACACAGCTGGAAAGGAGGGGAGGGGCGGGGCGGGAGCACCTCCCCCCTTCCCTCCTCCTCCCCGCCCGTCTGCCTGCTCCGGCGGGGCGCGCGCTCGGCGGCAGCCTATTGTCTGGCCGGGGTCTCGCCTCCCGCGGGGCGCGCTGATTGGCTGGCCCGGCCTCCCTCGCCCCCCTCCCCCGCGGCAGGCGCCCCCCGCCCAGCCGCCGCCGCCGCCGCTCCTTTTTCTGCGGCTCCCGCGACCGGGGCGCATCTGCGCTCCTGGCCCTGCTGGATGCGGAGGGCGCCGCCGCCGCCGCCGCCGCCGCTGCATGGGGGAAGCGCCGCCGCCCCCCCCGCCTGGCCGCCTCGCCCCTCGCCCGCGCCCCTCGGCAAGATGATGAAGTTTCGCTTCCGCCGCCAGGGCCACGACCCCCAGCGGGAGAAGCTCAAGCAGGACATCTACGCCTTCAACAAGGTGGGGGCCCGGCCCGGGCTAGGACACCCCTACCCATCATCCCCGGCCCGGGGTCCCTGCGACGCTCCCCGCTCCGGCGGGGCCCCTGAGCCGAAGGGGCGCCGGTCCTCGGCCCCAGCATCCCCTGCCGGTCGGGGGAGGGGAGGGTCCCGCACATCTGGGGGCGCCTAGTCGAAGCAGGCAGGCAGGCAGTGCAAGAGGAACGGAGGAGCGTCGGGGGGGGGCAGGCTCCTTTCGGCTCTTGGTCTCTTTTAAGGGTCCTTGTTCTTGAATTGGGGGCGGGGGCGGGGGCGGGAGGGGGCCGCGGGAGATGGGATGCGGTCCAGCTCGGGCTGTGTCCCTCGCCTTTCGCGGCTTCGGAAAAATGGGGAGGGGGCGAGAGAAGCCGTGCCTTTTCTTGGCTATGGGAATCGCCCTGTTTGGCGCGAGGGGCTTGGACTTGTTCCTATTTGGGGGGGGGGCGAGAGGACAGAGCTGAACTGGCCACCCTTCCCAAAAAGGGGGAGGAGGGGGAGGCCACTCGGAGAAGGAGAGTTAAATGCTGCGTCCCCGGGAAGAAAGGGGTGCTGGGGAGGGATTCCGAGCTGCCCCTTTTGCATTTGCTTGTCCACCCACCCCCCACCCATTTTTGGCCTCTGGGGCTGCCCCTCCCTCCTTGCGGGGCTAAGAGCCCAACGGATGGGGGGCGCCGAGACGGACAGGGTCCTTTCAGGGTGGTGGGGGGATTCAAAGGAAGGGAAAGGAGACCCGAGCAGGCACCGGACCTCTGGCCCGGGGGGGGGGGGAGAGAAACAGCCCGAGGCAGTAGCCGCTGCTCCCCTTGTGCAGGAGTATCTCCCCCAGCCCAGCTCTGAGGTTGGCTCTGTGTTCCTGGGTTGCCCCATCAAAAAGCTTCCGTGTGTGTGCGTTATGTGTCTGTGTGTAAGCTGCCTTTTTTATTTTCCTTTTCCAATTCCCTCCCTTCCCACGCTCGCTCCCAGCAAAGGTGTCTCTCTTTTTCTCGTCCGGGGAGGGGCTGCTAGAAGCTCCTTATTGTTTTTCACACCTCCTCGGTGCTCCGTATGCAACTTTCACCGGGGATGTTGTTCGTGGGAGCCCCCAGCCGGCTCCCTTTCCCCAAACCTCGGCCTCCATCTGGCTCTGGACTGAGAAAGGAACAGACCCAGCATCTTCCCCACCGCCCCAACCCCGCCCCCTTCGCGCACACACACAAACGCCACTATTGCTCCTTTCCAAGCTGGCTGCTCTGGTGCGTCCCTCCCGTTTGGTCCAGAGGGGGAGGCTGGGTGTCCATTGTGAGGCTGTGGAGTTCTCCCCCCTGCCTCCCCCCTTTCCTGGGCCATCTGCAGCCCTCCCCCCCACCCCCACCCTCCTTTTCAGCTCCTTCCCCCTTTGAGTGAATGGAAGCAATAAAAAATCTGCAACTGTAGATCCGGGAAGGCTGGCCTTTGACAAGAATGAAGAGGGTTCTCCTTTGGGTAAAACGCCCAGCGGGCTGCAAGGGTGTTTGGCCAGGGCGGGGAGAGGCTTCTCTGCCCCCTGAAATAGCTCATTCCTCCTCCAAAGAGTTTTAAGGCATTTTTTTTGGGATATGAGATGATGGTGTTTTCAGCTTATTTGTGCAAACCAGCTGGGCTGTTACTGGTGACACTTGGAAATGTTGAAAAAAAGTCGTATCAAGGAAAGCTGCTCCTGTTCACACACCCCCAGCCCCACAATAGTTTGGCCACTTTGTCCGGCATTTAGGAGCAGTTTTGGGGAGGGTTAGGGCTCCTTTTCAACTCCATCCTGTTTGCAGAGTAGCCTCTGTTTTGCAATGGGTGAATGCTCAAGAGCTGGGTCAAACCTTGCTGGAGGTTTAGGAGAGCCCCCTCCCCTAATTGTGATGGGCTTCAGAGTCCCTGGGGAGCACCATGTTGGGGTTGCTGATTTGGGCAGAGCTAGTTCTTATTTTCAGGAGGCTAACAGCCCAGGTTGACACCTTCAGAATCAGCCAGGATTCCTGGTTTGCTGCTTGAGCAGCTCTTCTTGTTTAAAGAGAAAAAGGCAAACTGTCTGGGCCAAGATTTCATTTCGGGGGAGGACATTAGATAATACGCTGCCTGGGCTGGGTTCAGAATTGATAGCCAAAAAGATTTATTTCGATTGCTTGCAGTTTTTTATTTTCTCTCAGAATAGTTCCACCCCTTTTACAGCCTTCCTTTTTTCATTCTTTGCTTTTGTGTTCTTTCTTGCTCTGCCTGTTTCATTCTGGTAACCTCTTAAAATGAACCGTTGTTCCAAGGTCTGCGTTGCTGGAGGGGGCCCGGAGCGAATGAAATCCAAACTGTATCTTGGATACATCGGCTGCTGTATTTGCTCCAGACAAACAGCTTTGGGTCAAATTCGGGGCTGACTCAAAATACGGACTGCATTAAGCCCAGATCTCCCTGGGACTCGTGGGCTGGTTTTCCTCCTTTCCAACCCAACCCAGTAGTGTTGCTTGAGGAATGTTGTGATTTAATCTCTCCTTTCTTTGATAGGGCAGGAACCGAGTTAGGAATAAGCCTGAAATGGCTTGCGTGCAGGGCAGGAAACTCAAAACTGACGATGTTTGTTGGTTACCCACCCATCTGGGAGCCGGTTCCCTCCTTCCCTCATTTCTCCTGCAATTTGTTTCTTGGAGTCGGTGCAGGATGATACCCTGTGGGTCAGAATTAACTTCAGACAGTTGGGCTTAACACGCAGCTGTGCATTTCATTTCCTGCTCATTGCATTCTAATCCTGTCCTTTTTCCTGGTGTGCGCTGTGGGGTTGTCTTCTTCCTTTCTCTCCCTCTGTCGGGAATCCTCACAACATCCCTGCGGGGCAGGCTGTGGCAGCAGTTGTTCCAAGATCACCCATCCAGAGTTGCTTCCACAGTGAACTGGGCAGCATATAAATTTAATAAATAATGAACAATGAATGGGCTTTGGGACTGAGGGGCTTAGGTCTTGAGCTTATGTCTTGCCCTGTGTCGCCTCGCCTGGAATGGAAAATTGGGGTGTGGGGGGGGAAGGTTCCAGGTATATTTGAACCCCAAGACAGCCATGTATGATGCAATCTCAAGGGAAGCTGGGGTGCTTGTCCCCTGCAGGGCAAAAAAAATGAACTGCTGGCTGAGTTTTCCACCTTGCAGCCATCCTCTGTCCTCAAGGCCCCCTCCCACTCGCAAGAACAGCCTCTTCCGCTCTCTCAGCCTGGCGTGTTGCAACATGGAAGGGGTGGGAAGGAGTCCCTCCCCGTTCGGGATGAGCTCTGCCCGGCAGCCTGCGCACGAGAGCAGCGCAGCCAGTACCAAGAATTGGGGGGGAGGCGGCAGCGGCCCGATTGATCCCCTTTCTTGGTATTCTGGTTTTGAACTTTGCCGAACGGCCTGTTGATGTTGGCCCGGCTGGCTCTGCGTGGCCACCAGTAGCACGTGGGGCTTCGGCAAACACGGCAGGCAGCCGAGGGCCCCTTCCCGGGTCACCAAAGGCCGGCCTTTGGCGCTTTGCTGTGGCCCACTTGCCCGGGGACAAGAGTTAGCCAAACATCAAAGAAATGGTGGAACGGAACCGTTAAAGAAAGGATGCAAAAGGAGGGACAGGGTGAAAGGTGACTGACAAAAATTAAAACAATGTTTTATTTGTTTTAAGTAATTAAATTGTATTATTTAGGCTCCTCTGGCGCCTCCCGGCGTGGCCCCGGATGAGGCCTGGCAAAGGTGAGGGCGCTGCTGCCCGCAGACCTGCCCAGGGTGCCTAGAGGGACGCATCTCCCTGGCTGGGTTCAGCAACCCATGGTTCCCGGCTAAACCGGGACTGGGTGGTTTGGGGTTCAGCAAGGGACGGGAAACCCAGGCAGCATTAAAGCACCACAGGTAGTCCTTGACTTACGACTCAGGGCCACGATCGGGATCGGCATTTCCGTTGCTATTCCGCAGAGTTGCGCCCCATTTTACAACCTCTTTTTCCATGGTGTTCAGCGAATCTCTGCCGTTGTTAAGCGAATCTGGCTTCCCCTGTTGACTGTTGCTGGCTGGGCGGGAAAGCCGCAAATGGCCATTGTGTGAACCGAGACGTCGCAACCAGGGCAAATTTTGCCTGCCGTTGCCAAGTGGCTGAATTGTGATCATGGACGGGAGGCCGTGACGTCATAAGGGCGAGGAAAGATGGTCAGTCACTTTTTTCGCTGCTTTTGTTAACCTCAAATGGTCGCTAAACAGATCTTTGTAAGTTGAGGACCACCTGTATAGTGTTTCCTTTTTCTTTTTTAAAGGGCAGTAAGTTGTGTAGACCGAGGACTTTGGGGCTGTTGACCCGGGACTAGTTCATTTCATGGTGCCAGACATCGGCTAACCGGTTTCCCCCGTCATGAGAGGGTCCTGTTTGACTTTATTTCGACCACTTTTAGCAAATCGGTTTTAAAATGATGTTTGTCCCCTCCTTCGGCAGAAAATCCACACGCGGACTTCTGCCGAATCAAGCCCCTAGTCCTCATGGTTATAAAAAAAAGCAACGATGGCCCACCAGTTCCCTCTTTCTTTCCTCTCTGAACTTAAAGTTGAAAATTGAGCAACTACTAGACGGCCACAGCGGTGCGGAGCAGATGGCGAACGTGAGACGCCTCCCCTCCGCTGTGCTGTTCTCGTGTATCCATGGAGTTCATAGCAGAAGAGAGACGTCAGACTTTTAATCGCTCCCCCGTTCAGGAGACACTCCAAAGGTTTCTCCTGGATGCAGGAGCGGCTGCCAAGCGTGTGAGGCCTCGGGTAGGATTAGCAAGGAGACGTAGTGCTATTCGCAGTCTCCGTGGGAAGATCTGGGAGTAACCTTTTTTTTAGGGGGGGGGTGTTATTTAAGTCAGGGATACCCAACTGTCCACTGGACGCAGCTAATAAAGTTTGGGACGCCGTGTCTGCTTGAAGAGAGGCTGGAGAAGAACAGAGTCTTTTTCCCCATTCCAGTTTTCCTTTAAACAAAGAAAAGTCTTTGGGAATGAATATTCCAGAATAAGAATGTTCCCCCCCTTTCCATTTCTCAATACTTTACATCAGGGTTTCCCAAACTTGGTGACTTTTCACACGAGAGGATTTCAATTCCCAGAATCCCCCAGCCATTTAAGATGGGTGGACTTCAGCTCCCAGAATCCCTCAGCCAGCTGAAATTGGGTGGGGTGGGGGGGGGATTCCGAATGCAAGGCTGGCTCCCTCTTTGGAAAGTGGCGATGTGGCCCTGGGAGAAAGGGGCAAACTACCTCAGCCTGAGCTTTTGCAGAACCCTCAGGCCTTGCTTTTGGGGGGAGCAGTGTTATTAGCTAGGTTGCCCCAATATTTGGCCTTCCAGAGATGCAATCAGAGAATCGGTGCCCCCCCCCCGTTTCCTTGCGGTGAATTCCTTCCTTCCTGCAAAGTGTTTTTGGACATGGGTTTGCCCCCCCCTCCCCCAGCAGATCGACTGAGAAAGGCAGGTGTCTGTTTTGCAGGTGGCTGAGTGCGGGCAGCATGCCAGGCAGAGGGCAGATGCGTGGCAAGGAGGGGGCAGAACTCGGCTGCTGTCAATTGTGGGTTTGTGTATGTGCCAGAGGCCGTCTTGAGCTCTCCAGCAGAGCCCTTGGCAAGAAGTCTCTCCTCTTTGATGTTTGAGAATCTCTCTCTGCACTTCATGGGGAGGATAGAAGCGTTTTGGTCTCCCTGTTGCTTGAGGACCAGATGCTCTTTTCGCTAATGGGTCTTTGATGCTGGACTGGCTGGGTGCGACTTTCCAGATGTTGCTCCAGCGCCACTCCCTGCCTTCCTTTCCACTGGGGCTGTTGGTGGGAAGTGCAGATCCAGAACATCTGGAGATGTCCAGATTCAGCCGGGGTGGCCCCTTTCTGGCCTTTTCCTGCAGGCTGTGCAAGGGCTGAGGGGCAAATCTCTCCCTTCCTTTGCAAGGGGGACGAGGCCTGGACTTGGGGAGCCCAGCAGCAGGAAGTTTATCTGACTGTCTGGAAATTGGAAGGGCACCACCAGAACACTCCCTCCAAGGGTGGCGGATCCGAAGGTGTCAGAAACTTACAAGGACGTCTTTTCTGAAATGAGTCAGTCAGGGCAGCTTCTCCTTCTGAACTGGGCCAGTCTTACAGGTCAGCACGGAAGTCGCTCGTCACCAGTTCTGGAGGCGGCAAAAGTCCTCCTAAGATCTTATCCGCAGGGCCACCTTCCCTGCTCATCTCCGGGGCGGGATCTGGAAGGGAAATATGCACCGGGGTGGACTCTGACTCAACCCACCTTTGACTGGCATGTTCTCGGGGTGCATGGTAGGTAGGCTTGTCTCCGGTGGGGCCACGAGAGTGGACATGCCTTCTCTAGCTGGCCTTTGCCCTCCATTTGGCTGCCTCTTTGCTAAGGCGGGACCCCAAAGTGCTGAAGCTGGCTTGGCCCCCGCAGAGACCTGCATGGATGCTTCTCCCGGCGTATTTCCTTGCCTTTCCCCCCTTTTTCCATCCGCGTTTCCTACAACTGCTCTTCTGTCCTACTGCATCCTAGCAAGGACCGTCTCTTCTCTTTTCTGCTGGTGGAGTCTTCTTCCTGGAGCACAATCTGGATTGCAGGAAGCACCTTAGCCGGCTAACGGTCCTCTCCCCACCTTTGCAGGAAATGCAGCACACCTTTACCTTATTGCAAGGTGATTTAATGTGCGCTGCATTCAATCCCGTCTCCTCGCACTTCTCTCCTGCAGGGACCAAAACATAGATAGGATAACCCTGATACAGCAAAGGGCTTTGATGTCTTCCTAATAGATCTGCTTCTAAAAAGACCAGGTTGCAAGGAAGGGGAAAGAAAGCAGACTTTTTTTTTTTTTTTGCGGTCTTTGACAACTATCCCTTGGCTCGGCTCCTTTTTCAAATTCACCTGCACAAGGATCAGAATGCAGACCATAAAATAGAATTCTTAATTCATTCTCGGTTAGACCTTTGCCTCAGAAGCCTGGAACGAGGCCAGTCTGAGGTCTCTGGAGCCCTCTTGCTACTTCAAGGGCTGATGTTGTGCACTGGATACAGAAAGTCATGGGAAATGTGCCGTTCTTAGAACATGGAGAAGGACTGGAAGGAAGGAGCAGGGCTGGTTTGATCAAAGCTTGGACCAGGAAGAAGAGAGAGGGAGAGAGGGAAGGAAGGAAGGTCCTAGATCCAGAGCAGACTTCCTCAACTGGAAGTCTCACCTCACCCAGCCTGGTTTCCTAAATGTTCCTATTTTCCTTTTAAACTAAGGGATGCTCCAAAACTGGTCCTGGTTCCAGATCATCATCATCATCATCATCATCATCATCATCCTTCTTCTTCTTCTTCTTCTTCTTCTTCTTCTTCTTCTTCTTCTTCTTCTTCTTCTTCTTCTTCTTCTTCTTCTTCTTCTTCTTCTTCTTCTTCTTCTTCTTCTTCTTCTTCTTCTTCTTCTTCTTCTTCTTCTTTTTCTTCTTCTTCTTTTTCTTCTTTTTCTTCTTCTTTTCTTCTTCTTCTTCTTCTTCTTCTTCTTCTTCTTCTTTCTTCTTCTTCTTCTTCTTCTTCTTCTTCTTCTTCTTCTTCTTCTTCTTTTTCTTCTTCTTCTTCTTTTTCTTCTTCTTCTTTTCTTCTTCTTCTTCTTCTTCTTCTTCTTCTTCTTTCTTCTTCCTTCTTCTTCTTCTTCTTCTTCTTCTTCTTCTTCTTCTTCTTCTTCTTCTTCTTCTTCTTCTTCTTCTTCTTTTTCTTTTTTCTTCTTTTTCTTCTTCTTCTTCTTCTTTTCTTCTTCTCCTTCTCCTTCTCCTTCTCCTTCTCCTCCTCCTCCTCTTCTTTTCTTCTTTTCTTCTTCTTCTCCTTTTCCTCCTCCTCCCTCACTTCCAACCTGCTGGTGATGGGGTGGGTGGGTTTCCAAGTTCTGCTGCTCCTCTAGGGGGCTGGACCCGGGCCAGGACATTCTCCCAACTGTGTGTGTGTGTGTGTGTGTTTCTCATAGGGCCCTCCCACCCCTGTGTGGTCTCCTGAGGTGGGGAGAAACGGGGCTGGGGCTGACCAGGCAGAGGAAGTGGGAAGCTTTTTCTGGAGAGCCCTTTAAGGGCTGCCTCTCTTTCGCTCGCAGTGACCCTGCTGTGCCTGGGAGAAGCAAAGTTGGAATTGGCTGAAAAGCTTCATTTGTCTGTCCACTCCTGCGGGGCTGGGCTGAATGGATTCTCAGGGGAGAAGAAGGGAGGGATCTTGGAAGTTGCTCTGGGCTGGCTCTTTAGTAATCCTTTCTTTCCGAGATCTCGGCAAGCGGCCAGAGTGGGCTCTGCTCCACCTGCATGGCGTGGGCTGCCTTGGCTTCCCTAACTCAGTAGCAGAGGTGGTGCTCAGTCTGAAAGACCACCAGCGTCTTTGGACCGGTTCAGACAACATCGGACCGAGCCCGGCCCTTACAGGAGGGGGCAACCCTTCCCAGCTCAGCCCCCCTGACTTTTTAGCCAGCTGTGCAGAAATAAAAAAGATCAAGGTTTTTTTTCTCCATCGCTTTATTTCCAAGCCCGGAAAAGTTTCAGCAATTGCATTTCTGTCTCTGTGGCTTGATAGAAACTAAGATGGTAGAAATACGAAAGCACAGATTGGCCTTCTCGATGCCTTTGAGTCAGGAGAACAAAACACTCGGCGACTTGGAAGAGAAGGAATCTCTCTTCCAAAGTTCTTCTTCTTCCTCTCTAAAATTGGCACATTCTGCAAACGGTCTAAAAATGGCTCAGGCCTGAGGCTGGTTGTCTGAAAGGGGATGGAAAGGGCAAGGAGAACAAAATCGATGCATCTAAACCAGCATTATCCAACCCAAGTTGGGAATAGCAACTCTCTGGTGTTCCTAAGTTACAGCTGCAGGTTCAGAGGATGGAGAATTAAGCAGCCAAAGTTTCAGCGGGGCTTTGGCAGCCTCCTGAAATCCAGGACTGAAAGCCTCTGAGATGTTCCTCCTGCGTGGAGGAAAAGGACATGCTGCAGCTTACCGCCTTCTGTCACCCTCTGCAAGCCTATAACAACATTGTTGTGTTGCAAGCCAACATAACAATCTCTGTTCTGTTGAGTGGCAGCTGGACTGGAGGGTTGGAGAACAAGGGTATGCTTTGGCTAAGATGGGGAAGGGCCAGCAGAGGAAGAGGAAGGGAATTGGAGGGCACAGATGGGGGGTTTCACGAGAGACCCTTCCTGCTTTCTCTCTCTCTCTGGCATGCCCTTGATAACCCCTGACGTGTTTTGGAACTCATGCAAAGCAACAACTGGAAACCTGCTTGGCCCAAGGCAACGTGGCTTCCCGGCTTGTGTGCTTCTGTGGCTGAGATCTCCTTGACCTGGAATGAAGTTTGGGGGTGGCTGATCTGAGAACGATGCAGCTGGAACGAAGTTTGAGAAGGTGCTGCCTTTCCTGGGCTGGCCAATCTTGGGACGCCTGCCCGACCATCTCCTCCTGCTTTGATGGCCCTCCAACTCAATTCTTTCTTCTCTTTCTTCTTCCAGATGGTGGAGCACGGCTTCCCCAATCAGCCCAGCTCCTTGGCCTTTGACCCCAAGCTGTGCATTATGGCCATCGGAACCAAATCGGGAGCAGTCAAAATGTATCCTTCTTGCCGTGGCAACAGCTGCCTTTCTGGGCATGGAGTTCTGGCAGAGGTGAAGAGGAGGGTCCCCTGAAGCCAGCAGCACGGTTTGGGCACCCCCTGGGGCCTGGGAAAGGGCCACCGGTCCTCGGGGACAGTCGTGGGGATGGGCTCTTGCTGTGTGCATTGGCGTCTTCAGGGTGTCTCCTGGGAATTATGAGTGCAACACATTCCAAGCCGGTGGGGGGGAGTTCCAAAGATGTTGGGATTGCAACTTCCAACGTGACTGGGAATTAATTGGGGAATTGCATCTGAAGGTGCCAGCTTGGGGTCAGCTGATCCGAGGGTTTGGTTAGAAAATGGGTTGAGATTTAGAGGTTTGGTGATAATGGTCCAAACCAAAGTACAGGAAGTCTCGACATACCACCACAAGGGAGCCCCAACACTTCTGTTGCTAAAGCCAGACATTTGTGAATTTTGCCCCAATGTGTGACTTTTTTCGCCACAGTTGTTAAATGAATCACTGCAGTGACTTAATAGTTAGCGACCCGGTTGGTCAGGGACTCTGGCTTCCCCCACGGACTTTGCTTGTGGGAGAGTCGCCAAAGGGGATCATGTGACCCAAAGGCACAACCGTCATAAATAGGAGTCAATTGCCAAGCGTCCGAATTGGGATCACGTGACCGTGAATGGATGCTGCAACGGTCGTAAGCGTGAAAAATGGCCATAAGTCAGCTTTTCAGTAATGTTTTAATTTTGAACGGTCGCTAAATGAACTGTTGTAAGCCGAGGACTCTCTCCCTTTTGTGAATAGGGATGGCAGAAGTTTGCCATGATTTCGGGATGTTCTTGTGCTGATGTTCCCGTCAACCCAAACCCTTCCGCTCTTTCTCCACAATGCCTTTTGAGAAGGGAGCTGCCATAGTTTCAGTTGCTGAGGGAGGATTCAAGAGGTTTAAATAACGAAGACCCAGAGCTTTTTGTGGGCTTCCCTTTCCGTGGGCTCTTGATGTCCTGGAGAGGCCGGAGTTTGGAAGTTGTCCCGGGGCCCTTGCCTGGACCACAATCCACTGTGGTTGCATTGGGGCCTGCGGTCTTCGTGCATGTGTGTGTGTTGTGGAAAGGGGCATTTGGAAAACCACTCCGAATCTCCACGGCTTCAATGGCCCCTTTTCAAGCTGCTGCCTTGGCATGCCTGCCAGGCGATGCCGCGTCTCCATGGAGTTGGCAGCCTCTGAATACAATACGCGGGAGACACAGCAGCTCCCTCTGGCCTTGCCTCCTCTTCCCAGCTCTTCTCCTCCAGGTTGCTCTTGTTTGATCTTTCCTGCATATCTTCACCTCCCCCTTTCCCGGGGGTGTCTGTAGGCTCAGAGCAGTGGCCAGCCTGGAAACAGCCCCTCCCCAGTTTTTTTTTATCCATTATAAAGTCCTTTTCCCCCTAGCTGAAATAGGGAGGTCTTAGATTCAATGCAAAACCCCCTCCACATCGAAGAGTGAGAATTGGAAGGCATTCCCGCTGGGTTGAGTTTTAAATAAATGGCATAAAGAGGCCGGCAGGGATGTCTCTGGAATCATGCTTGGATAACCCCTGTTTCTTGAATAAGCCAGCATGAGCTGGCTCCGTAGATCGGGATCTCTGCTTACAAGGACTTTTCAGCAGGATTCTGGGCTAGTTTAAGTGTTAAAGGCAACTTTTAAAGCAAAGGAGGGCTTTGCTTTGGGGGCTCAGAGGCCACAGCCCATATCATGGAGGTGTGGATGCCTCTTTGATCTGGAAAAGGAGCTTGCGAGGAGAGTTTGCCATTTGTCTGCTTGGTTTTTAAAACCTTGTTCTGCCCTAGGAACACTGCAGTTGGTGTTTGTGTGTGAAAGGACCGGCATCTTTGCAGATCAGCTGAGGTTTTTTGGGGTTTTTTCCTGTTGTTATTGGAGTTTAAAGTTGGCATTTGGGGCATTTATGTTTGGGGAGTTTTTCCCAGTCTTTCTGCAATCGATCCCCTCCTTTCCTTCAGGCATCTGTGGTGTATTGGGAGCCTGGCTTGGCAGCTGGACAGGACAATGGACGAAGTGGCTGAAGAACAGAGGATCGAGTTCTTAAGGGGGGGGGTCTCAGCAGGGCTGGCCGAAAACAGCTGAGGCAGCTAAAAAAAAAACCTTTGGATCCAGAGGAGTCTCTGCTTCGGACCTTTCTCCCTGTGGCCCTTTGCCAAAGAGAACCTTGGGGGGGGGGAATACTGGAGTCACATTCACCCCCTCCAACAAATGAAATCCCAAACCATGCTGATATTGGCTCCTGGCATTTGGCCGCTTCCTCAGCAAAGGCAGATGCACCCGGCTCGGTGGAAGAGCAGTGAGCTGAATTGCCAGAGAGGACTCTTGCAAGGGCATTGAGTGCTTTTGGGGACAGGTAGGGTGGGCAGGCAGAAGGACTCGGAGTGCGTGAAAATCCTCACTTGGGTTGTGCAACCTCTCCCCATTTGGGGCAGGAGGCCATGTGCTTTCTGCACTGACCAGCCCAGCCCCCCCCCATCGTTCCCTCTCCTCCTGCTGCAATGGCACAATGGGCAGGGTTGATGCCAGTTCTCCAAACGCAGCCCCCTCCTCCTCCTCCTCCTCCTCCTCCCCCTGGCGAGTGGAGAAGAGGGGGCTAGTTCCGCAGGGGACTGAGCTGCTTCTCCACATTTGAATGGCTGAATTAACTTTGGGGTCACTTCCCAAGAAACTGGGGCAGAAGAATCACGTGCCTGCTTTGCTTCGGGGGGCTTCCCCCTCGTCTGCTGATCTCTGCTGCCCTCCTCAGAGGGCGGGTGCCGAGCGGGGAATGTAAGTGAGTTGGTTCTGCTTCTTTCCTCTTCTCCAAAGGGTCGTTTTGGGGGGGTGGGGCAGAAATACCCTGGGGTCGGTTGTGGGAGGAGCCACAGTTTGCAGTGAGGCGTTGCAACAGCTGTCCTAAAAAGCAGATGGGTCAATTCTTGAAGCTTCTCAAACGGATTGTTTCAAAGGGGGGGGGGCAGAAGCCTTGAGGGCCCTGATGACTTTCTGGCTGAATTGGGGGAAACCTCTACAGGGCGCTGCTGGGAGCACAGATGGTCTCTGTCTGCAATGTCCCGTTTTTGCCCCTCGGGACATCCAGGGCAGTTCTGGGGGTTGTTTCTTAAAAGTTGCGGGAGACGCAAGGGTGCCGTTGTCTTTTGCTGCCTCTCGGGGTCAGCCACGGGTGCGGTTCTCCTTCCTGGCTTGGCTGGCCGCTGCTGAACTGGGGCGTGGGCTGCTTCTCCACTGATTCAAAGCTCTTTCCCTCCCAGAGGAAGCTGTGAGGCTGGCTTGGCGCACCAGACCTCTGGCGGACCTCACTCACGGTTTAAGGGGGCTGCTGTGGGGAGGGAGATGACGCCAAAATCACGCCAGGGAGCTTCCAATGATGCCTGCACAAAAGGCCAGATCTCTGTGGGTCTCCGGGAGTCCAGCGGGCATCACCTTGGAAGTTTTATTATGGGATGCGACTGGTGTGTTTGGGTCAGGGATCTCCCCTCCAGCCCTCTTTCCTCCTCCTCCCACCAAACGTGCCAGCCCTTGACTGGCAGAAGGTGAATATTTGTAGCTTGAAATGGGGGTCCTGGGTGCTCTCTGAGCTTGCTGGTTTTCTTGCAGACGTTTCGTTACCCAAACTAGGTAACATCATCAGAGTGCTAGTAAGAAGTGGGGTTTGCTCTCCGTTTACATTCTAGTGGCTTGCCCTGTCAGTGTGGCTGGAGGGTGGCCGTTGAAGCTCTTTGGAAGGCTCTCCTTCGCCTGCCTCTTATGCCAGCCCGGGGTGCCTTAGACACCCTGGTGGGCCAGTCTCACAGATCTCCTCTGCAGGTTTGGCGAACCTGCAGCGAGCTGGGCTTCCAGCAGCCCTGAAGAGCCTCGGCGGCCGTTTCTTTCTCCTCGGTTCGACCAGATGGTGTTTATGCTTAGAACCTGAAGTCTGAAGCTTTCCTGCTCCCCTGAGAATAGTTCTCAGCAAAGAGCATCCCTGCTCCGCTTGGTGAACGGGGAAAGGCGTCAGGCTGGCTCGCTTTCGATCCAGAGCTGCTGGTGACCAGGCCTTTGCAACGATGCTGGAGCCAGGGGCCCTGCTTGGCAAAAGCAGGGCACTGGGGGCTTTCCGGTGGAGGCTGGTGAGCCCCAAATGTAAGTGTAATTGTAGACTGACTCTGTGGGAGGTGCTGAATCCGCACTGCATCTTCCGGGCAGTGGAGAAGGGCTCTCCTCTAAAAAGGGAGAAGAATTCCACGTCCTTTAACTGGGGGGGGGAAGCGATCTTCTGCAGAATCGCCTCTCTCTCCCTCGTGGTGGTGGGACCTTGGGTGAGCTCCTGAGCAGAAGAGGGACAAGGGAAGGGCTTTTTTCTCAGGTCTTCCTCCAGCAGCTCCTGTGTGAGGAAGTGGGGTTCTGTTGCAACGTGTCGTGTCGGGCAGACTTTCGAAAGGAAGGAAGTAAACACTTCTCGCTTTTGCAGAAGACCTGGGGGGGGGGAACCTCTGATGAGGCTCTTTCTCTGGGGATTTCTCTGATGTCATTGAGCTTAAAGAAGGGGAACTTGATGGTGACTTGATGGAGGGCTTGTCCATGGAGGAGAGCCGGTGGTGTGATGTGAGGGTGGCGCTGGCGTCGTCGTTCAGGGCTTGGGGATTGCTGCCGCGGTTGGAGGTGTTGATGTCTGAGGTCTTGGTGGCAGATAAGCCGGGTGAAGGGCGTGGGAAGTCCCCTTCGGCTTCCTGTGTCCCCAGGGCTGTGTTTGAGGGTGCAAATGCCCCCTCCGAGAGCCCCTTCCGAATGCCTTCTGGAGCCTCCAAGCCAAGAGGGATCCTGCTGCCCCTCTGTATGATCTCCTGTTCTGAAGTTCATCCCTTGTCTTCTCAGGTGGCAACAGCTGGTTGTGATTCACTGCCTGTGTCTCATTCAGTTCTGGTGTAGGGCTTGCCCTTTTTTGGAGGAAGAAACATTTCTGATGTTCCCCCCCCCTCCCCAAATCCACCTGCAGGGAGAACAGTTGGGCCACCCTTTGCAATTCGTCATGCAGCTTTGCTTCCCAGGAAGACTTGAGTCAACCGTTGACCTTTCCCCTTGGAGATTGCACTCCTCCCCTCCCAAAGTTGATAAACCACCCCCTCCCCAGTTTTCCCTATAGCTGGCTTGTGGCTGGGACTGTGTGCACCAGCACAGCCAAAGCCGAGCATCGCCCCCCATTCTTTGAAAAGTAGGTCACTCATCAGCGTAGTAAACAAAGCCCAGCGTGGGAGTTTGGGCTTGGGGGGGGGGAAGGAGGCTGCCATGGGGAGTGAGGTGGAAAGGGGGGGGCGATGTGTGTTGAAATCGGATTCCTTTTAAGCCAGCAGTAAGCTGAGAAGTCGACCTTAAAAAAAATCTCCCTTCTTCAGTGACAAGGACTCCAGTTCTTAGCTAAATAAAGCCAGCTGAGTCCACCAGTTTCTTGGAATAGTTTTTGGCATTTTCTTGTTTTAAGCAAAAATGATTTTGGTTTTGCAAGGCAGAGAGGTACACTCTGGCAGCTTTGTCAATTCCCTTCAGAGATGAAGCGATGGTGTCATTTCCTCCCTTCGTGTAAACACGCACGTTTTGGAGAATCCCCAGCCAGGCCAGAAAAGATGCTGAGTCTGTCTTTTAAAAAAATAATTTTTTTTTTAAAAATTATGCTTGGAAGGCTTTCCAACCTGTAGAATTGCGCCTTGTGGGCGTGGGCGACCCAGTTGGGACATCGTTGGGCAAAGCCAGGAGCATCCCACTTTGGCAACTTTTAAGACTTGTGGACTTCAACTCCCAGAATGCCCAGCCAGCCACGTTTCTGGGAATTCTCCCAGAAACCTCCCAGAATTCCCCAGCCAGCCATAACCTGTTTCTGCCACTTTCCTCTGGTGAAATGCAGGCAGTTTTCATTACTTGCAAATGAAGTTGTAAGAAAACTACGGGATTAGTCCAGTTGAAGCAACAATGGATAAATTACCCCTGGATGCTCCCCTGAATTATCCCCTGTTTTTTGGGGTTTGGATATAGGGCTATGAGCTGACAATGAATCAAAAGTTTTAGGTTTGTATGAACATTAGAACAAGGCTGCAACTAGCCACTTGCAGGAGATTGTGTGAATGCAGCCACTGGGCCTTTGGCTGACCTGGACAAGCTTTTGGAAGAAAGAAGGAACTTGGGGGGCCAAGATAGGAGTTGGGGGTCCCTTGCCAGTGGCTTGTCAGGTGCCTATTACTTGGTGATTTTTTCTGGGCAACGTTTGGACAAACGGAGACAATGACACATAACAGAATAACAGAGTTGAAAGGGACCCTGGAGGTCTTCTAGTCCAACCCCCTGCTCAAGCAGGAAACCCTATACCATTTTAAACAAATGCTTGTCCATTTCAGGTGCTTGACCGTGACTGAAAAGTCAACCAGGGAAGCTTTCTGGGAGGGGGGAGACGGAGGTGGAAGGTGCGTAGTATTGATCAGTAGGTGGGTAAGGGGGTGGCAGAGAGAGAAGAATGTGGGCAGCACCCTGCAGGAGCTTGTCAGGAGAGCTGATGAACCTTTGGGATCTCCAAAGAGAATCTGACTAACCCCTGGAAGAAAAGCCGATTCTGTTCTCGAGAAAGCCTCCACGCTCAAGAGTAGGCTATCTTACATACCTTTCAGTGCCCTCGAAACAGCGCTTAGGTCTTCTGCATTGCACCCAGGGGCTCTCATCAAGGCCTCCGGTTGTCCATGGCTGCTAGATAGATTTCTCGTGGCTGCAGAGACGGTGAAGGCTGGGTTGAAGCTCCTGCTTTTCCGTTGGTGAGATTCTTCCTTGACTCTGGGCCTCCTTAAGCTACGGTGCTCCCGGGGTGGAGTTTACGGGGCTGCACAAAGAGACCGCCACCGTCACTCAGATGCACTTCCTACCTGGACAGGTAAAAAAAAAAAAAAAGGACTTGGGTTTTGTTTGGTGCGTTAGGTTGTGATGACCCCCGAGGGCCTTGTTTGGCTGGCTGCTGAGATTGATCCTCCGACTCAGAGTTCAGAAAATGGGTGTCATCATGTTAGCAGCTGCATGAATTATTCAATTTATGAATAATTCAATTCCCATAGCCGCCCAACTAAGTGACTCTGGGCGGCTTACAATTGTAAAATTATAAAACAATTAAAAACAAAACAAAAGGCAGTAGAAACACCCAGGGAACAAACAAACAAAAAATTCATTAATTAAACAGATTATATCACAGGTGCTCCAAGGTCAGTCTTAAAACATGGCTGAGATGGTGAGGAAGTGGGAAGGGCTTGGAAGTGCACTTGAGAATGCCTGTAAAAGACCACCTCCCCGCCCCCTGATTTCCTGCAGGGTCTCCTGCTTTCCCTCCTGGATGACAACACCCTCCATCTCTGGGACATTTACCAGAAAGACGGCTACTCCCACCTGGAAGAGACCCGGAGCTTTGTCCTCCCCGGACAGCCAGGGTTCGACAACGCTAAGTACTCATGGCTTCTGCCCCCCCCCCCTTCCTTCCTTCCTGGTTGAGGGGTGCCAGGGAGCCTGGGCAGAAGTGAGAGGGGGGCGGGGGTGTTCAACCTCCTGGCCGTTTTCCTGTCCCTTCTTGGCTCTCTGCAGGAGAGGGAGGGAAGTCCAGCTGGCTGACGAGGCGTAGCCCTGAATGGGCAGGAGGGCTGCTGGGGAATCTATGGGGCAAAGCTTCTTTCTGCTCCAGATTTTGCAAGGGGGTTGCGGGAAGCACAGTTGAGGGTTGGGCTGCAGGAAGGAGAGAAGACGCCACCCTGATCTTCCACCATTTGTGCACGGGCATCACTGGCACAATGACACATCTTGGTGGGGTGATGTGTTGAGGGAGGCATCTTTCCCTTGCAAATCACCTTTGGGGTGCTGGTTCCCCATCCTTGCAACAAGGATCTAGCAGTTTCACTGGTTTTCTGTGGGGTGCAAATATCCACTTGGGTGTGTATGTGCCAAGATCTGGGATGACGGTTTTCAGAATGGGTTCTGTTTTGAAGAACCAAGTTGCCAGAAGTATCTCAGACCCCTGATTGATCTTTCCATACAGCGTCTTCAGTGCTGTAGGGAAGTGCCAAGGACATTAAGCCCATAAATTATGCACCCTCAGCTGCAGTGCAAGAACCGATGCACAGCTGCTCTGAAACAACTTTCCCCAAAGATTCTGAAAACCGCTGGCCAGATGCCCCAGCCGCAACAGTGCTGGTTACAGGAGGGTTCTCTTTCTTCTGACAGTTCTCCTCCCAGCATCACCCGGGTGACGGTGATCCTCCTGGGGTCCAGCTGCAGCATCGCCTACCTTGGCACTGAAGGGGGTGGCATCTACTTCCTGGGACTTCCTGGTCTAACGCTGCTGGAGGGCAGCACCCTGTACCAAGATGAAGTCCTGCAGAGGTGAGCTGCTCTAAGAAAGCCAGGCTTGATGTCCATGGGTCTACGTGGGTGGGGAGACGGGCCGGCAGGAGAACATGATCAGGAGGTGAAGAACTGGTCAACGGTTGAAAACATGAGATGCCTTCTGAGGGAAGCACCAAATGCTAGAATTAAGAGCTCTGTGCATGCCAGAGATCTCCCAGAAGGCTGCTGGTGGTGTCACGTCAGATCATCTAACTGATGTCCTTCAGAAATGGTGGGTCAGTCGTAGAAAAACATGCCTCTGTGTTTCCTCATTGTTTTGGACACCATAATTGAGATTGGTCTTAATATTGTGAGGTCCTTTTCATAGAGAGTTCTTCTGTCCTCATTGCTGATGCACACAAAGAAGCCATGTCTGAAGGGCACCTGGTGTCACTCGAGTTTCATAACTACCTTAATTCACTGGAAAGGGAGATCACCGGTGAAGCCTCCCTCTTTCTCTTATTGTCCTAGTGTGCCTGAAGACTACCGATGCGGGAAGGCCCTTGGGCCGGTAGAATCTCTTCAGGAACATCCTCAAGACTCGGCGAGAATCCTGATTGGATATAGCAGAGGCCTGATGGTCCTGTGGGACAGAAGCTCAAGAGAAGTTCATCATCTTTTCTTGGGCAACCAGGTATGTTCCTTGGCTGGGTTGGATGGAGTCTTCCTCGCGCAGCATCCCCGCCTTCCTCTTTTTTTTCCAGGAAGTTTCCAAGGTCAGATGGGATGTAGCTAAGGAACACCTCCTGCCACCTGAGACCTTGAGGAGCTGAAACTAGCCACCATGGGAGATTAGCGGGTGGTTAAAGGGAACGGGGAACTGTATTGGAGATCTTCAGAGATTACCCAGGATTAAAAGCTGATCCCCTCGGGGAACAAGGCTTAAAAGTCTGAAGTGGCTTGAGGGGCCCAGTCGATGCTCTCAAAATGTCTTGTAGCCATTTTGACTGGCAGGTGTCCTTTCAGCCTCTTTTTCTCCTCTGTGCCCAAGGCCTGGTGGCTTAGCTTGGGTCTGCGGCTTTTTTGCAGCAACTGGAAAGCGTCAGCTGGGAGCGGAGTGGCCGGACCCTGGTCAGTTCTCACAGCGATGGGGGCTACGCCTTGTGGTCGATGGCAAACGGTTCACCCAAGACCCTGCAGCCAACAACGTCCACCGTCCCTTACGGTGAGGCTGATATGGAGAAGCTCAGGGAGATGTGGTGCCTTTGATGAGGGTTGGATCCCAAAGCCCAGAAGATAAACCAACATACGGATCACCAAGCAGAGGGAGGATTTCCTGCAAGAGAAACTGAGGGCTAGTCAGCCAATATTTAACCATTAGGAAAGCCAAATTAAGCCCATCTGGACAAAGGTTTCCACTGCTCTTCAAAGCTCTCCCCGTTTCTCCCCTGCTCAGTCGATGAATTTGAGGATTTTGTTGATTTTTCAAGTGGGTCAGCGTTGCTGCTGTTCCATGTGGTGATAGACGCTCTGAAACTTTATCCCACTCCACTCCCCACTGATTTAAGCCCAAACTCTTTCAAATAAGGCATCCATCCTTTTTTCTCTCCTGGCTGTTAGTTTTGTCCACCTTCCAGTTCCCCCTTGCTGGCTGGGGAATTCTGGGAGTTGAAGGCCACACGCCTTGAAGTCGCAAAGGTTGAGAAACGCTGAAATGAGGGTTTGTCGTGAGGACAGCCAGCTTCTAATGGGGCAGGAAGTCTCCCTCTTTCCCCAGACGCTCAGCTCTGCCAAACTCTCCCTCCTTCTCTTCTAGGTCCGTTCCCCTGCAAGGCCATCAACAAGATCCTGTGGCAGACCTGCGACTCGGGGTGCGTTGCGCTTCTGCGTTTGTCTGAGCGGCTTTTCTCCTCGGCCACTTCTGATCTTCTGCTTCCTGGCATTCGCTTAGTTTCACTTACAGGCAGTCCTTGACTTACGACCGGTCCCTTAGCGGCCGTTGGAAGTTACAGTGAACCTTCCTTGGGGCTACCTGTGATCTGGATTCTGATGGTCACCCCCTCCTCCCCTCTGCTCAGCAACATGACAGTTTTACGGGTTTTTTTACCAAAAAAACCCCAGCACTTCCGGTTTTCAGCAAAACCGTGCCCATAGCAAGCCAAGGATTTGCTTAATGATGATGGTGTTTGCTTAATGAACAGGGATTCACTTAATGACTTCTGGAAAAAAAAGGTCACAAAACTGGCTTGATCACGTGACCAACCCGTTTTATAACCATCGCAACTTAATGGCCACGGTGAGCAGGCTTTGCTCTGGTCCCAAATTGAGGAATGCCTGTATCCTGCTGATCTCTGCAGCCCTCCTCGGCGGGGGGGGGGGGCAGGTACCAAACGAGGAGCCATTGCACCCCTGAATGACTTGCCTCCGCTTTCTTGCCTTCTCCAAAGGGGCCACTTCATCATTTTCAGCGGAGGGATGCCCCGGGCCAGTTACGGGGACAGGCACTGCGTGACCATCCTGCAGGGCCAGGCCTTGGTCACGCTGGACTTCACGTCGCGGGTGATCGACTTCTTCACGGTGGGCAGCACGGAGGCCGAGGACGGTAGGTGGCATGGATGCCTGGGGAATTCTGGGAGTTGAAGTCCACAGTTGCCAAGGTTGGACACTCCTGATTTAAACTCTGGCCCTTGAACAAGTTCCCGTCGCTCTTCATCAAGAGCGTTTTGCCGGTTTCAGAAGCGAGACCTTCTCGTCCTTCCACCCACCTTTTTTTCTCTCCTGGCTGTTGGCTTTGTCAGTTTTCCCCCCTTCCTCTGATCCAACCTGGTCTTTCTGCATTAAAGTATCATTCAGAGGTGGTATGTTTTATCACACCGGTTCCAGAATTCGACAACCCGGCAGCTTTGGTGGTTCTAGTGGAAGAGGAGCTGGTGGTGATCGATCTGCAGACGCCGGGCTGGCCCACCATCCCCGCACCCTACCTGGCCCCTCTCCATTCCTCGGCCATCACCTGTTCCTACCACATCTCCAACGTCCCCCTCAAGCTGTGGGAGAGGATCATCAGCGCCGGCGAACAGCAGAACCCTCGCCTGTCCTCGGTGGTGAGTTGGGAAATGGGCTCGTTCATCTCCGGAGTCAAAAGGGCTGCAGTCGGGTGGAAAGGAGCCTCTCTGCCAAACCCACAGCTTGGAGGTCTGTTTGATTTGGGGGGGGGGTCAGAAGCAGCTAACCCTCCCACTCCATCTTCGGCGTGGAGGACTTTCCACGTAGCAGTCTTAAAAGTTTTGTGATGCGTGGACAACATGGATGCCAACCAAAGCAAGCCGTGTGTGTGTTTGTGCCCTAAACAGCCTTGGCCCATCGATGGAGGGCGCCCCCTTGCTCAGGAACCCACCCAGAGGGGGCTGCTCCTGACCGGGTAAGTGGTCATCGCCATGGTTGCTAGCTGCAGAAGAACCCTTGCAGGAGAGGTCTTGGGGAGTTGGCCAGGATGCTGGCAAAGCCCTTGAGGGTTGGATGGACCATTGTTATGGGGCGAAGCCAAAGCTTGGGGGGCAGCTGTTGTGCTAGGAAAGGGCTAGGAGGGAAGGGTGTCCTAAAGCCCTGATGGAATCCTACAGAGGGGAAAACTCACTTAACAAATTGCTCACTTAGCAACATAAATTTTGGGCTCATAAGATGAGGACTACCTGCATTGTCTGACCACGTCTGGGAGGCGTCAGATGGAGAGTTTCTGAGCTGGCCAAGCCAGGAGAGGCCACGTGGGACACAACGGTGGCAGAGTCCCGAGAAGGAAGTAGCTTACAGAGAGGAACGCTACTTCCGAGTGGAGAAGTGGAGATGTTGACCACTGTTGGCCCCGAGCAAGGATTAAACTCCTCCTGCGAGTAGTAAAAGAGCACAAACATGTTGTGGTTGTGGTACGGTTGCCAGAACGGCCCCAGCTCCGGTCCATTCCCGCCTTTCCCTTCCTCAGGCATGAAGATGGCACGGTGCGTTTCTGGGATGCTTCCGGAGTATCCCTCAAGCCGCTATACAAGCTGGGCACAGCCAACATCTTCCAGATGGAATGTGAACACAACGACAGCTTGAATCAATCCTACGAGGAGGAATGGCCCCCCTTTCGGAAGGTGCCAGCAAACCTGGGTTCAGTTGCTTCCCACTTGCGCGTGTGGAGGAGGGAAGCCCCCTGGCTGCAGAGTCATTGGGGCTGGTTGGTGTTCCAGCTCTGGGCAGGGATTGGGTTGAGTTCTCCAGGTCTTGCTGAAGCCTATCACCAGTGGGCTCCTGGGAGATGTAGTTTGGCAGCATCTGGAGGCCCACCCATGGCCCAGAGCAACTCAGTTGTTGATGGTGGAATCAGAACCTTTGGACTCTCTTACCTGCCAGGAAGACCAGGTCTGTTTTCTAGGTGCAGAATCTGACTTTGTTTTTCCTTCTACCTCTTTGGGGACAACCCACTCTGTTCACCCAGGTTGGCTGCTTCGACCCTTATAGTGACGATCCCCGGCTGGGTGTCCAGAAGATCGCTTTGTGCAAATACACAGCTAAGATGGTGGTTGCTGGCACGGCAGGGCAGGTAACAATTGTGGTGCATCTGTTGGGGGTTCCTCCAAAACCCAGCTTTTCTCTCCAGAAACCCGTAGCTTCTTCTTCACTGTCTTGTGTGCCACCAGAGGCCTTCTCCAGTCAGATGGGGGGGGGGGGGGAAGACTTTGAAATAATCAAAGATGGAAATCACTGAACTGGGAGGTGGTTGAGGTTTGGGAGAAGATGGAGAAGTGACTTGATGGAGCCTTGTAGGTATTTGGTGGAGGTACTATTAGAAGAAGAGGAGAAGGTAGGATGGAGTCGTGTAAGGGTGAACGAGATCTGTGAGGCCTCAGGAATTGGGGACAAGAAGGGAGAACAGTCGAGTTGCTTGAAGTATTGGCGATCATAAGGAATCTTAAAGGTTATAGTCCTAGAATCATAGGGCTGGAAGGGACCTCGGAGGTCTTCTAGTCCAACCCTTTTAGTCCTGGAAAGAGAGTTGTGCCAAAGTGTGAATATAATTCTGTTCACGTTTACAGCTCTCGGTCTACTCCAGGATGAATCAGAGAAGTACCAATGAAGGAGAGTATTTGTAGCTCGGGGTTGAAATGAGGAGTCCTGGGTGCTCTCTGAGCTTGCTTGTTTTCTTGCAGACTTTTCGTTACCCTAACTAGGTACCATCATCAGTGCTAGAAGGGAGGGGGATTTGCAGAGAGGAGGAGGAGGAGGAGCAGCTGTGGGTTCCTTGGCGCTCTCTGAGTTTGCTTGTTTTCTTGCAGAGGTTTTGTCATCAGAGAAGTGTCCCAAGACTTATCTGGAGTTCTTCTTTCTTTGGCAGGTGCTGGTGATGGAGTTTAACGATGAGAAGTCCGAACACACGGTCAACATTGCTGTGGTGGACCTACTGCAGGACCGCGAAGGCTTCACATGGAAGGGGCATGACCGGTTGCCCCCCAAGAACGGTGCCCTCTCCTTTGCCCCCGGCTTCCAGCCCAGCATCCTCCTGCAGTGCCTGCCCCCCGCAGCTGTCACGGCTGTCACCCTGCACTCAGAGTGGAACTTGGTGGCCTTTGGAACCAGCCACGGCTTTGGCCTGTATGACTATTACCGCCGGAACCCTGTGCTGGCCAGGTAGGGAGACCTCTGCCCTGGGCACACCTGTATGACTCCAGAAATGGAGCTGACGCTCCATGGATTA
This sequence comes from Azemiops feae, assembly GCA_023970755.1. Taxonomy (NCBI): domain Eukaryota; kingdom Metazoa; phylum Chordata; class Lepidosauria; order Squamata; family Viperidae; genus Azemiops; species Azemiops feae. Next base: position 232,279 of record JALGBA010000543.1, read on the forward strand.
GTGTTCATAGCTTAGAGACCCCTGAAAGTCTGCTGGTTGTGATCGTTGGTGATTGATGGTTCCTTTTTGACAGGTGCACTCTGCACCCCAATGATTCTCTCGCAATGGAAGGCCCCCTCTCGCGGGTGAAGTCCCTGAAAAAGTCCCTGCGCCAGTCCTTCCGTAGGATCCGTAAGAGCCGTGTGTCGGGCAAAAAGAGAGTCACGGCCAGTAGCCCCTCAAGCAAGGTAAGCAGAGGGAGAGGGGTGGAGATGCTGGCTGGGAATTCTGGGAGTTGAAGTCTACACATCCCAAAAGCTGATGAGGTTGAGAAACACTGGTCAACAGCCTTTGGCGTGAAGAGATTTATTTGAATATCTATTGTGGACCATCTTCTCCCCTCTACCATTTGGAGTGTCTCCATTTAATCATGAAGTTTTGGAGAAGGTGAAGTTCAATATTCCCCGCCTTCTTCTCCCACCCGAAATTCCATGGAGGAAAGAGGGATGAAAAATCCAGCATGTTCAAATGAAGGACAAGCCTTCATTTGAAGCAAGAAGGAAATGGAGAAGACCTTTTCATGGATGGAGAACGTGGTCTCCTATCCTAGGGGTTGGCTGAGCACCTTTGAGGCTCTGCTGATAAGCAACCCTGGATCTGGGTCTTGCCTCACCTGCTTCTCCCACCCACCAGGTACAGGAAGCAAATGCCCACCTGGCTGAGCAACCTGGTCCCCATGAGGTGGAGATGGCGCCCGTCCAGCGACGGATTGAGCCTCGCTCAGCAGACGATTCACTGTCTGGGGTTGTGCGTTGCCTCTACTTTGCAGATACCTTCCTCCGAGATGGTAAGGGAGGGACCCCGATGGAAGACAGTGACCCCAAAGGGAAAGCTATCCTCCACGTTGTAGTTAGGGTTCATGGAGGGAGACGTGGCCTAATGTAGACTCCCAAGAAGAGTCATAGGGATCTTGCCGGTTGTGAGTGATGGGAACTGTGGTGCATTGCTCGTAGAGGGGCTGGGAGAAGCTGGGGGGGGGGAGACAGGCAGCCCTTCAGTTTCTCCTCCTTTCTCTCCACAGCTGCACATCATGGACCCACCATGTGGGCCGGCACCAATTCGGGCTCCGTCTTCGCCTACGCCCTGGAAATCCCTTCCCAGGAGAAGTTTTCGGAGCGCTCGGTGGAGGCGGTCTTGGGCAAGGAGATCCAGCTCATGCACCGGGCGCCGGTGGTCTCGATAGCCGTCCTGGATGGCCGAGGGAACCCTCTGCCGGAACCCTACGAGGTCTCTCGGGACCTGGCCAAAGCCCCTGACCTGCAGGGAAGCCACTCGGTGCTCATTGCCTCCGAAGAGCAGTTCAAGGTAATTCCGGGCGAGGGGAGGGAGCCCTCTAGACCAGGGGTCTCCAACCGTGGCCACTTTAAGACTTGTGGACTTCAACTCCCAGAATTCCTCAGACAGCAAAGCTGGCTGTTGTCAAGACTATCAGTATCACAGAATCGTTTCCTTCTCAGCTGCACCGATTGTCCAGATCAAAGGCACCTAGTGGTCACTGTGGCTCAACCTCCGAGGAAAGGAGGCCTTCTAAAACCCTCCTCTTCCTCCCCTCCCCGGCTGCAGGTCTTCACCCTCCCCAAAGTCAGCGCCAAAACCAAGTTCAAACTGACCGCCCACGAGGGTTGCCGCGTCCGGAAAGTGGGCTTGATGAGCTTTGCCAGCGCCACCTGCGACGACTACGCGGAGAACGGGCTGGCCTGCCTCACCAACCTGGGCGACCTGCACGTCTTCACGGTGCCCAGCCTGAGGCCGCAGGTCCACTACGACTGCGTCCGCAAGGAGGACATCAGCGGCATCGCCTCCTGCGTCTTCACCAAGTACGGCCAAGGTGAGCGAGGGGCGGCAGGTGCCGGGGGGGAGGGGGAGGGGGCAAGGGGGCAAGGGACGAGCCTCTGAAGCCCCCCGAGGCAGCCCGGCAGCCCTGTCCAGCTTCGACAAGTTGACAGTGTCTGAAACGATGGGCAGAGCAAGAAGGAGATGCACAGAAGACAAACGATGGCCCGCCGGGGAGAAGATTCCCACTGCGGATAATTCAGAGTGGGAAAACTGCCTCAAGAGGTGGTGGTGGGTTTAAGCTTTCCTATTTATCAAATTTCCTCACCTAAATGATGCTGAATGGTTGACAAACAGCATCATGAAGCCACATAGAAACATGACTAAAAGCACAGGTGAAAATCAAGTGACAAACGAGGCTAAATCTTACAAGGCAAAAGTAAGAATTAAAGTCAAACTTTTAACGAATTGAGTTAAAAAACCCGCAAGGCTCCAAGATGAACAGGGCAGTCCTCTTGAGCCGCTGGCCGTTGAATGAGGACCAGGCAGGCTGCTGAAGGGAGAGAAGTTAATCGGCAGCTAAACTGAGCCTCCTTGGCTGGAAGAAGTTTATCTTTAAGGATCAGGGGCTGCCAGTGCAAAGTGCGCAAGGGTGGGGTTGTTCTTTCCACGGGGAACAGACTCTGCTTTTGCACTGCTGTGAATATTTGGGGGGGGGGGCAGAGAGACCTGCAAGTGGATCTCTTTTTATGTTCCCTTTGCAGGCTTCTATCTGATCTCTCCGTCAGAATTCGAACGCTTCTCCTTGAGCACTAGAAACATCACCGAACCGCTGTGTGTGCTGGAGACGAGCCGCACCCATGACAGCATTTCCCCAGGGTGAGAGAACCCGCTTGGCACCGCCGTTGCTTTGCAAGTCCAGCTGAGCCTCTCGGGGGGGGGGCGTTTTTCCTTTCAATATACGATGGGGACCCCTTTGGGGCAGAAGAGACTCTGCCCAGGCAAAGGGCTGGCAGAGGTAAACCCAAAAAGACGTACCGCTGGCTTCCTTGAAACCCCAGCCACATTTCCCACTATTTTTGGGTGACAGGTGCTGCTCACGAGCTGGTGGTACCCCCAAAATAGCTTTGCATTTAATACCCAAACTCAAAGAAACCACGCTAGTAAATTGTTGTGCTTCAAAGTCAAACGAAGGGGGTGATTCACAAGCTGTAGCTGGATGGATTTTGTGGAAGATTAAAAAAAACAGACAGGATGGGGGCTGCCCCACTTTGTGACAGCTGCAGTCCGCACCTGAAGGGCAATTCTGCAGGACGTGGGGTGGGAGCCATCCACGTTAGGACCCTAGAGTGGGAAGAGGCTTAAAGCCCGCTGTGTCCCACCTCACAGCTTAAAGCGGGGAACTTCACAAGAAGTGGTCCAAAAAGTGGAATGGCGGTCGTGATGTGGGGTTCGCGGCCCTGCCTGCTTTGTAGGTGTGCCACATTCCAGGGAATGCAATTCATAGCTGCTGTGTGCTTAAGATACTTGATGTATCAAGAGGCCATCCTATTTGTTGATTGCTTTTATTTTCACCCTGGAATGGAGATGGATGCGGGAGGCATAGAGAGAGGCATAGGGAGCAGATGGCAATTTAGGTGCCGTTTTCCTTTTTATTACAGAAATAACTTCACAGCAACGCCAAAACTAAGCCAGGCCAACGGGACGCACGTTTTACAAGGATCAGAGGCTAATCATTCCCCTGCAAGCAACGATCGTAAGGAAAACAGCTTTTCCGCTATTTGGGCAGACTGAGAAGTCATCCGGTGTGTGACTTCCATGGCAATTGGGCGCAAGTTGTGTGCATGACTAAGCGGTGGTTTCAGAGCTGGTTCAGCCTTAGTTGGGCAGTCTGAAGTCTCTGTAAACTCTTGGCTTTATCATGGCTTCCGTTAAAATGAAATCTTGGCCTATTTATTTGTCTCAATAAAAGGGAATCTCTGTAGCCTCTTAAAGTTGGGCCATTTGCTTGCAGGTGTTTCATTACCTGCCTGGCTGTCTACCTGAGAAAAATCACTCTGTACAGGATTGCATGTTTTAAAGATAAGGTCAGGAAGTCTTGAAGGAAATTCCAGGGCCCTCTGATAAAATAATTTGTTCTCCCTCCCTCTGTCTCAGAAAAATTCTTTAGTTTGCATCCATTAAATTCAGAAAGTTTGGAGGGAAGTTTTATAATGGATCCAGTCACAAAGAATTAAGTGTTTTAAAGACGGAGAATGTTAGATTGGAATTCTGGATGTTTGTGGCAATATTGCAGACTTCTGCTTTTCTGCCTTCAGGGTCTCCCGAAGACCCCCCAGCCTTGTTTGCCTCAACGCCGATTGACTCCCCCGACAGCAGCATTGACACCCCCTTAAATACCACTGGAGATATTACAGTCGAAGAAGTGAAGGATTTCTTGGCGTAAGTCTCTGTCCTTTAATAGCAACCTGGACGTAAAAACATGCCTGCCACCTCTGCAGAGGCCTCCCCTAGTCTGGGGGCAACACTTACAGAATAACAGAGTTGGAAGGGACCTTGGAGGCCTTCTAGGCCAAGCACCTGCTCAGGCAGATTGGATGTCCAATCTCTTCTTTAAAAAGTTCCAGTGTTGGAGCATTCACAACTTCTGGAGGCAGGTTGTTCCACCGGTTAATTGTCCTCACTGTCAGGAAATTTCTCCTTTGTTCCAGGTTGCTCCTCTCCTTGATTAGTTTCCATCCGTTGCTTCTTGTCCTCCCCCTTCAGGTGCTTTGGAGAAGAGGTGGACCCCTTCTTCTTTGGGGCAGCCCCTGAAATACTGGAAGACTGCTATCATGTTGCCCCTAATCCTTCTTTTCATTAAACTAGACGTGCCCAATTCCAGCAACCGTTCTTTATATGTTTTAGCCCTAATCATCTTTATTGCTCTTCTCTGTGCTCTTTCTAGAGCCTCAACGTTTTTTTAATATTGGGGTGACCAAAACTGGATGCAGCATTCCAGGTGTGGCCTCACCGAGGCCTCATAAAGTGGTCCTGACACTTCACGTGGTCTGGATTCCATCCCTGCGTTGGGGCAGCCCTGCCAGGACTGCCCTGGCTTTGCCCGAGGGCGGCTTGCAAGTGGGGCTCTGCTCTGCTCTGGCACTTCTTCCTTCCCTTTCTCGTTCCAGGCCCTGCGAGGAAGCCGAGAGGAATCTGCGGAACATCAGTGAGGAGGAGGCCCGATCTCCAGGGATCCTCATTAAATGAGGCAGGTCCAGGGAAAATTGCCATTCCTCTTTTTAAGCAAGCGAGAGGCCTGGCCG